>CM022755.1:3348002-3480502 GCA_012411365.1 Ameiurus melas | reverse complement strand
GTTAATGGATCAATATCATTATAAACCACGGCGCTGGTTTACATTAACCCACTCGTTTTTATGAATAAATTACCATTTCTATTGTCACAACGTACAGAGGCGTTTGCATAATGGACGCTCAAACCAAATGGATTACTGTTGATGTGGTGTTGAGAAGTTTTCAGTGAGGAAACCTTTATTTAGCATTTATTTAAGGAAGGAGTCTCCAGGGCCAGTCAGTGGTAAAGCTGTAGCGTAAAGACTTCCGACATCTTCAGGACGGAGGAGTTTACGGTTAGACCAGAAGTTCAAGATTAAAAATAAAAGACAGGCTGGTGAGGGAACGAGCGTTTATGGCTGCTAGAACCTAAGTCATAACTTACTTTGTGGAGATACGTAACAGCATTCCTCATCACCCTGTCTTTGATTTCTTTCCTATAACAGCATGCCCCTAAGTGTTTTATTCCGCGATGAAGGTAACACACGACCTGAGACATATCGGATATTTCACAGATGTAATAACTGTATTAGTAAAATGTAAAGCTCTGGGTTGACAGGATATGAATTGCTATGCAGTAAGGGTTAAACGTTCATTAGATGCTTCAGGGAAAACATGGATAGAAAAACTTGGTCTGAAAGGCCAGCGTGTCTCCTTCATCATAATTCTGATCATCGATCTCGCTCCGTATACTGATAATTCACCACACACTTCACGACTGCCAAAGAGGTGATCAGAGGTCGCATTAATTCCTCAGCAAAGCCCTCATTAATGCGTAATCAGCGTCTTCATCCAGGCACATTTTATCGAGAGGTTTCGCGACGTCTGAAGGAACACCTCTCGTCGAATCTGATTACAGAGTACTCGTGTGACAGAGATGCCGGCCGACCCGGTGATGCAATCCCCGAAGAGAAAGCCACCATTCATTAGACAGGTCTAATGTGATTGAAAGCACTTGTGCAAATAAACAGGCCGCTTCGAGTCGACGGGGAAGAATCCCACAGTCCGCAAGGCCGCACCAGACAGTGACTAATTCAGCTCGGCCCTTTTGTCTTATTAATCCTACGCGGCGGCGTTCGCTGCTCCTTATAAATTGCATCTAATAGGCTTCAAATCAGGGCCTAATTAAAACTGCATTAACTGTAATGAATCGGAAAAACGGAGAGCCCAATTTATTGAAAGCTGTGTTTAGACAAGAGGGCGCTTCAATAATACATGACGCAATCCTGGCTCTTCGGGATCATCTCCTCTTTCTAATGCAAACCTCCTGTGTCTGAGATTGAGAGAGCGAGAGAGTGAGAGACAGAGAGAGAGAGAGAGAGAGAGAGAGAGAGAGAGAATTCAAGAGCCACAAAGAGGAAAAGAGAGAGAGAGAGAGAGAGAGAGAGAGTTTAAGTGCCATCCCCGTTCGGGCCCTAATCATTACAAGCTTTGTTAGAGGTTAACTTCGCAACATTAAGACATCTTTAGCTTCAGGAAAACACAGATGGAGCGCGAGCACGC
Source organism: Ameiurus melas (assembly GCA_012411365.1). Classification (NCBI taxonomy): domain Eukaryota; kingdom Metazoa; phylum Chordata; class Actinopteri; order Siluriformes; family Ictaluridae; genus Ameiurus; species Ameiurus melas. The sequence goes on along the minus strand of CM022755.1, from coordinate 3,479,022 downwards.
CAATCAGCATCACAGGTGCTCATAATTGTCCACCTAATTGCTTCATTATTCCTCGCAGGTCCCCGGTCTCGCCTCGGCATCTGCGGTTCCATCACATCAGCGTTCGACGAGTCCCTCAGCAGCGTCGATGAGACGCCTCTCCGGAGATTTAACATGTATCTGCATGTTGCCCTTATTTCCCCCGAGGACCTCCCTTTTATTTATTCCTCTCAACTCGACTCAAATCGACCCCCACACCCTGCCCACCACGAACCCCCGCCTGCTAGCCACCCCATGCTTTTTTTTTTTTGGTGGAAATTCCCATGGTGCAGCGTATGATCACAACGCTTAGGCCAAATTTGTTGTCGGATATCTTATTAGGAAAATAGAGAGCGCCGAGTATAAGAGACGGGAAAATCCCACATCAATTATATCCGTTAAAAGTGCTGCGTGTGTGTGTGTGTGTGTGTGTGTGTGTGTGTGTGTGTGTGAATTAGGGCAGGCGACAGCTCATGGAAAAGACCCAAGTTTTCCTAGGAGAGTTCCTAAAAAGACCGAAGGTGGCAGGGAATCACACGTCTCAAGTGGGTTCAGCTCAGCAGAGACGGTGGAGGGAGGGAAAAGAAAAAACATTGTGATTTTTGGTCAGTGAAGCAGCTGACAGGTTGCGAGGTGTGTGTTTGAACTGATTTGGTCATGTGTGTAGTAAAGCAGTCACTACTGAGCCTGGATAGTAGTGAGTGTATTAAAAAGAACAACCCATCACCAATGTATTTCAAAGGTCATTAAAGTTCAGAAATTAAGAAAGGTGGTGCACTGAGCCAAAAAAATATCTAAATAAATCAATCTTACCAGCACTGTTGAGCCGAAAATAGATACAGTGCCCTCCACTAATATTGGCACCCTTTGGTGAATATGAGCAAAGAAGGCGGTGGAAAATTTGTCTTTATTGTTTAAACATTTGATCTTTTGTTAAAACAAGTCACAAAAATACTCATGGATATCAAACATGTGCAGACAAAAGACATAAATATAGGTGTGCAACAATTATTGACACCCCTATACAAGGGTAATAAAAAATATAGTTGTTACTGATATATATATATATATATATATATATATATATATATATATATATATATATATATATATATATATTTATTTTTTATTTTTTTCAGTACACCTGGGTGACTAGGAAAAGGAAGGGTTTGGAAGTTGTTTGGAAGGGTTTCAAGAAAAAAGCCTCTACTCTCACCCAAAAACTAAAATTCAAGCGTCTTCAGATGCCAGACTCTACGGGAACTTCAAATGGGATCGGGTTCTATGGTCAGATGAAACAAAATAGCGCTTTTTTGGCGATAAACACCAGAGGTGGTTTTGGAGCACACAGAGAGGTAGCCGTGTGGAAAAGTACCTCATGTCCACGGTTAAATATGGAGGTGGCTCTTTAATGTTTTGAGGATGTTTTTCTACCAGAGGACCTGGACATTTTGTTAGGATACATGGCATCATGGACTCGATCAAATTTCAACAGATATTAAATGAAAACCTGACTGCCTCTGCCAGAAAGCTTCAAATGGGTCGTGGTCGGATCTTCCAGCAGGACAACGATCCAAAACATACATCAACACAGAAATGGTTTACTGACCACAAAATCAAGGTCCTGCCATGGCCACCCAAGTCCCCTGACCTGAACCCCATAGAAAACCTGTGGGGTGAACTGAAGAGGAGAGTCCACCAGCATGGACCTCGAAACGTGAAGGATGTGGAGAGATTCTGTATTGAGGAACGGTCTCAGACACCTCACCATGTATTCTCCAACTTCATCAGGCATTATAGGAGAAGACTCAGAGCTGTTATCTTGGAAAGGGAGTTAGCACAAAGTACTGACTAAAAGGGTGCCAATAATTATTGCACCCCTATATTTAACAAAAAAATATATATATATCTATATATTTTTTTTATAAACCTGTCTTTTGTTTGCAATTATTTATATACTTGACAGCAGAGTATTGTTGTGACTTGTTTTAAAAAAAGATCAAAAGGTTAAACAATAAACACAACAAAAAAAATTTCCCCGCCTTCTTTGCTCATATTTACCAAGGGTGCTAATATTAGTGGAGGGCGCTGCAGTTGTCTTGTCTTGTTTAGTTCTGGTCACCAGTGCCATGATAATTTGTGATAGTGTTGGCGAGAAAAAGTAAGGTACGATATGTACGCTAACGTGACAAGCCGTTGTCTATCATAAAGTTACGAACCACTGAATACAATAGAGTTACAAACTGCTGTGTAGCTTCCAAATGTGTTTAAACATCAGCACTCGATCCGCGTCTGCGGACTGAGTTGTAGCTTGCGTAGAGAATATCTCATCTAGAAATCGTAACTAACTAACTCATAGAAAGAAGTGTTTTTCAGCACTCTGCCTCTTGACCCAGGTCTGCGAGCGCCAACTTCGCCTCCTGAGAGCTTCCCTTATAACAACAGCATCCTGAGAAGATCTCAGCTCCAGAAATCAGGCGAGATCCCTGTGCAGCCCTAACCCACCTTCTGCCCACCCACAGAGTCAATGAGGCAGTCATGTATGCACATTCATGCTCCTCAAGTCTGGGCTTGTGCAGCGCAGGACTGGACCAATTATCTCAAGCCGAGTGGGAATACACACACACACACACACACACACACACGCACACACACACACACACACCACAGACGTACACAGATGTACACAGACTACACCCACGACCCATGAACCCCTGCTGAAAAACGCCTCCTTGTATCAATCACATGTCTTTTGTTTGACTGCAGGATCAAAATACGCCTTGTTTGAGAATTTTATACTTCACACACAGATGACAAACGCACTTTGGGTACCGAATGACTCCCTTATTGTGCAGAACCGTTCAAGAACGACTCGAATTCAAACTCTGAACACAATGATATAAACAAGAGTCCATCCATAAATCCATCTTCTACCGCTTTATTCCTTTTCAGGGTTGCGGGGAACCTGGAGCCTATCCCAGGGAGCATCGGGCACAAGTCGGGGTACACCCTGGACAGGGTGCCAGTCCATCGTAGGGCACAATCACATACACACTCACACACCCATTCATACACTACGGACACTTTAGACACGCCAATCAGCCTACCATGCATGTCTCTGGACTGGAGGAGGAAACCGGAGAATCCAGAAGAAACCCCCGCAGCACGGGGAGAACACGCAAACTCCGCCCACACAGGGTCACCGTTCGCCCTATAACCAAGAGTATATTCTGTTAACTTTTTAAAAGCATGTCCAGCTCTCTTTAACACTATACATTTCCGACGATTTTTGGATTTATTTCATTATTAAAACAGTTCTTAATTCTCGCCGAAAGTGCAAACCCCTTCTGCAAGACTTCCCCCGTGGCGCAAGACGACGAGTTACAGTCCTGACGCTGGAGAGTCACATAAGCGCCTCCTTACGGAAAACTTTTAATATACATATTTTTTTTAGCGTTTCAGCCATACAATCCCTGTTGATGAGCTGTTATAGACCTATAGAAGCAATAACGTATTAGGACAAGCACATTAATATAAACCCGTCGTTTTCCTGACAGCTGGAACTAATGTCGGAGCTGCTGTTATTGAAAATTAAACAACAGCTTCTGACCAATCAGATTCAGCGCTGTTGATTTTAAGCAGCATACTGTATCTAGCTTTAGATTTAGCTTTATCCAAAAAAAATAATACTAATCCGACAAATTGCACGAGATCGTCTGATTTTCTTTAGAAGAGACGCTCCTAAGGGAAGCTGTTCTGTTGTTGAACATGTTTATCCACTCATCAGTCAGGGTTAAACCATCCTGACACTTGTTTTTATTTGTTCCCAGCAGTACTTTGACAAACCTGTTGCCTGTTCAAGTCTTTAAACTCATCCTTAATCAATCCGTGTCTCCTGTGAGGCCTAAGCGCACACATCTACTATCCAGTTTTGACGACACTGTCTCATAAACAACCAGTCCCCCTTCCTCACGCAGATCCAAATTAGCTACAGATGTGTGTGTGTGTGTGTGTGTGTGTGTGTGTTTATGTGGCTCATCCTGCGGGAAGGAAAGAGTTAATTAAATTACTGTCTGTTTTGAAAAAGCGCTGGATGTTCGGCTCGCCGCGCCAGATGATGATGGGCATGTCTACACCTGTCCCCGCTTCCTCCTGGCGCACTGGAGCTAGCGCTAGAGTGTCACACACACTCAGGTGCGTTTCCACAGCGGGACCCTTTCACACACATTTACCGTGACGGGGGACGCGCGATCACAACACACCGAGCGTCATTTAGAGCAGCGAACACGACTGCGGCTCCGGAAACCTGCCAGAGGAACTGGGAAATCGTTTAGTACAGTTACTGTATGTTGACTAATTTAAATTTATAATATATTATATATATATATATATATATATAAGGCCACCTGTAATCATCTAAAGCTGTGACTTAAATTCTTAAATCAAATAAATATGGACCATACAAAAAAAAGGAGGGGCTTGTGGGATGTAACGGACAGATCAGACGATGAACTGTACGAAAAACATTGTTGAATAGTGTAACGTCACCCGACTAGCAAGCGACGAGTTGCTTGTGTCTGTTGTGGGCGTGTAACAACCGCTAATGTTGTGGATTGTAGGCGTGGCCTGCCTAGATTTCCTTCGAGAAGCTAAAATATACAGCAAACAGCTAACTACAGGATAAACGATTTCTAGCCACGACTTTTGTTTAAAATGTCTTTGCGCACGGTGGCTTAGCGGTTAAAACGTTCGCCTCACACCAAGAGGGGTCGGGGGTTCGATTCCTGCCACTTCCCTGTGTGTGCGGAGTGTGCATGTTCTCCCCGTGCTGCGCGGGTTTCCTCCGGGTACTCCGGTTTCCTCCCCCAGTCCAAAGACATGCATGGTAGGCTGATTGGCGTGTCTAATGTGTCCATAGTGTATGGATGGGTGTGTGAGTGTGTATGTGATTGTGCCCTGCGATGGATTGGCACCCTGTCCATGGTGTACCCCGCCTCGTGCCCGATGCTCCCTGGTATAGGCTCCAGGTCCAGTAGGATACATGCTAAGTTGATTGATGTTCTAGCTACACTCACCAAAAGCACCAAAAATCTCAGCTACTTCCTTCCACATGTTATTTTTCTTTGTAATATCTCTATAAACATAACATACAGTGACTGTTCATGGGCTGAGTTTAATAAACAACCTCAAACACGCAGGTTTTTGTATCGACATTAGCGGCCCCTGTCTTTCTGAGGCAGAATTGCATGCACCATAAAATTCCATATTATATACATATTATATCAATTTCAAAAGATTTGAGGTATTTTGAGTCAGTTTGAGTAAAAGTGAGCAAACCTTTCAGCATTATTTCACTCCTGATGGGTCAAGCTGTGAGTTTTACCCACTTCAGCTTGATTTAATGAGAAATTAGTTTGAACACAGGCTGAATTTAGTCAGATTGAATGAAGTGTGTACGATTTATAATCCTGTCATAAACAATAACCTTAATCAGGTCAAATGAAATAGAATCGCCGTCTCTCCTATGTGAGATGTGTTGTTCTTCACTAAGAGCCGGGATTTATGGGTGCTTTATGAGTTTATTAAGTTCTGAGAACAAACTACCTCCTTTAAAAACATTTCAACGTCCCTGCAGCTTGGAATCCAAACAATAATTTTGGGAAGTCATTTGTTTTCATCGAGCAATTAAGTGCCTACTTGATCTTTAGTTAATTTTTTTTGCCCAAAAGTGTTAGAACAAATTAAAGGAGCTCTCCATGAATAAACCCATCCTTGGGATTAGTTGAAAACGTCACGTCCATGAAACTAAAAAAAAAAAAAACACAAACAAAAAAAAAAACCCCTTCGTCCTGGGTATGGAAGGAAGCAAGAGAGACAATTTGAAAAACTCTATTGACGCCAATTATTAATTTCAATTCATGTAACCCCACTTAGTCCCGCAGTTTAATTAATGAGCCTCGTTATCATGTGGGTTTAGACGTAATGGACAATTGCTGAGTGTTTACCATGCAGGAACCGAATCACGCCTCACCTCCTTGTTTTTTTTTCCCCCTTTTCTAATGTACTGCCAGCAAAGCGAGGGATTAACCGTGTTTGTCATTCTTCCCGCAGCTGTTTTCTAATGCAAAACATGGAGCTGAAGGAGGAAAAGTATTGTGTGGTGATAAAATTGGAAGCGCTGGTTTGAAACAGCTACCATGGTCAGAGGAACGGGCTAAGCTCAGCTTCACCTAATCCACGCTGTAATTCCTGATCTAATTAGTAAAGAGGGACGGTGAAAAGAGAGTGAAAGAGAGATTAGTTCTGTGAAAACACGGCTTGAGAAACTCCTGCAAACTGTGTGTGTGTGTGTGTGTGTGTGTGTGTGTGAGAGAGACTTATATATTTATATGCATGATGCTTCACTCAGCTGTTGTTCTACACAGTTATGTGTAATTTATATATAATCCTGCGAATATGAAATAAATTGCACCATAGCAGCTTGAAATCCACTTTAGCAAAGCGGAAATTTTCATCACTGATGAAGGCATCACTTCCTCTTACCGTACGGTGACGAATCACGAGATAGAAACACGCTGACGAGGAACAGATGTCAGTTTGCATATTTCATTTCTCTGTTTGTATTGTCTAGATTTCTAAATGATGTTATGATGATACCTGAAGACTTGGAACAGACACGGTTTCTCTCTGTGGTTCCTCAGACACTGATGACCTAAGAATATTACAGAGGGTTTTCTAATTAATTAATTAATTAATTAATTAATTAACCTATTTTTGATGCAAGAAATAATCCGAAAAAAAACCCCAAAACAAAATCAAATGAAATGTTTGGAGGTTCTGCTTTCTAAATATGACCAATTGGGGTGCACACAGCAATTATGACATTATGCAGGAATGTTAATTTTTTCAGTTAGAAAGTGAGCATTTTTTAACTATGTTTGATTAAAACGTTTGAACAATATAATACATTCTGAAATAAAACACAATTTTATGAGTAATATTATAAATAAAATGTGTAAAGATAGCTATATGTATATACGTAATAAAACAATATGCAAAAATCTCATGATTTAACTAGGCCTCTACAAATAATAATAATAATAATAATAATAATAATAATAATAATAAGTAGAAGAAGAATAAGAAAAATAAATAAAAACATTTCACAAAGTATTTATCCATCTACAATCTACACTAAGTAAATCCACAATATTTTATTCATTAAATATGCCTTTATCCCATTTTCAGGGGTAAATATACGATAATAAATGGTACTAGATGTTCTATATCAGGTTCTGTACTAGTGAAGTTTATGAATTTATAAATCCCAGGACTAAAATTGTAAAAGTTATAAAAATATCTGCAGTGTTAATTAAATAAATAAATAAATATAATATATATATATATATATATATATATATATATATATATATATATATATATATATATATAATTCTGACACCTTCCTGTGGGTTATAACACAAAGATTCCATTTTGCATACGCTAAAATATATTCAAACACTGCATATTTGGATTCTGTCTCACATCCTGCATGTTTTATTCCAGTGGTATTAGTCTCTGTCTCTCACTGAATAGAGTATTGGAGTTCTATCAAACCTGGAATTAACATATTTCAAAGGCAGAGCTGTTAAAATAAAGGAGAGTCACAAAAACAGGATTAATGCAACAGCTTAAAACACTTTACCGGAGTGTAATCATACGCTGACCCACTTAGCTCTGTGTAATGTTTTCTCTGGCGTCAAACTCGTTCTTCCTTTTTTTTTTCTTTCTTTCTTTCATGAAGCAATGCTCAACATGCAAAAATACGATCGTCTGTGTTCACAGGTTCATTAGACTGAAGGCGTGTGGTTGTGCTTTAGTGTGAAAATGGGAGTCCTGAGGTTCTGCTTTCTGTAGATGAACATTTGCTGGTGATGTCAGAACAACATGAAAAGAAAGAAAGAGCCAATGAGTCATTTCAGACAATGAGTCAAATCCTGCATTTGAGCTACTTAAAAAGATCCGATTCAACGTCCCACTTTCCTGGAAGACCATCGATTAGACATGGACAGATTTCTCACAATGCCAAAAACAGGGTTTTCACAGTAACGTGATGGTTTGTGGAAACGAGTTCCTTCGCTCGTCAGTGGACGGTTAATAACATTTCGCTTGCGGCAGTAACAGGAGGCCCCGGAGGGTCGGATGGACGCTACTCGAACATTCCAAACACTCGAGTGGAGACGAGGAGGTGTGCTCAGAAGTGCCATGTGAAAGATTTCAATCCGACGCGCTTTGTACCGTCTCACTTTCCTCCAACGTTTTGAAGTGGAGAACGCTAATCCTGTCTTTGTCACCAGGTGCTCTTATCTCCGGATGTTTTCCGACGAACGCTTCTTTCCGCTTTCGGAACGACTATTCGGTTCATAAAAGTGCTGCTTGTGTTGTTTCAGAACGTTTTTGAATATTATATGGGGGGGAGAAACAAAACCCTACACATGTTTTAGAACCATCATTATGTAGGAGATTTCATATTTACTAAACATTTATGGAAGGAGTCTCCAGTGTCAGCACCTTTGTAACGTTACGTTAAGTATTCAGTCATAACCAGATGTTCTACGACTTTAAATGGATAAAAACGCATGACATATTGTTCTTAAATGAACCACAGTGTTTTTTTGGGTTTTTTTTTGCAATTTGCTGTGGTATATAAGCTGTTATTGGGGAATAATCAAGTTCAGGGTGAGAACAGTAAATCCGCTTCAACACGCCATCACGTCGTTGATTATTTTCCTATAACTGCACGCTCCCGAGTGTTATATTCTATTACATATGTTTCTGTAAAGCTGCTTTGAGACCATTGTTAAAAGCGCTATACAAATAAAATCGAATTGAATTGAATGAAATAGTCCCTTCGCCTCACACCTCCAGGGTCGGGGGTTCGATTCCCACCGTGGCCCTGTGTGGCCGGAGTTTGCATGTTCTCCCCGTGCTGCGGGGGTTTCCTCCGGGTTCTCTGGTTTCCTCCACCAGTCCAAAGACATGCATGGTAGGCTGACTGGCGTGTCTAACGTGTCCGTAGTGTATGAATGGGTGTATGAGTGTGTATGTGATTGGGCCCTGTGATGGACTGGCACACTGTCCAGGGTGTACCCCGCCTTGTGCCCCCGTGACCCTGAAAAGGAGTAAGCGGTATAGAAGATGGATGGGTGGGATAGTCCCTACTTTTTTATTCGTTGATCTTTTTCGTTGTTGTTTCAATGTATTTCTGAAGAAACATTCCATCATAGTAACATAACCAAGTGAAATGAAGAAGTCTTAAGAGTTCACACGGGCAAATTTGTATAGAGTAGTCGAGAGGAGTGATACAGGGCAACGTATTCATATCAGATCCGATATAACTGCTTTACCGTGTTATAATTTCTCATGAATTTGGCAGAAAATGAATGTTGACGTAGCGATATACCGCAAACCCTGCAGTTCGCACGATAGGGTGAAGCATTTATCTAAACGAAGGCTGAAAGAAGAGTGTGTTAAGGTCGAGGCAGGCCCCTGTGTGTGTTAACAACACGTGCGAGGCACAGCGGCATTGTTCCTGCACGAGGATAACAGCAGATATTAACAGGACACACAGGAGTTCCTATCAGGAGAGCGAGAACCCGGGACGCCACGGCGGGGGGGGGCACACGGCCCATTTAGTCCACTTATCTAAAGTCTCTAATTACTGGCGTTTATTCGATAAACAGAGAAAGAAGAATGCGGTAGATGGTTCAAGCAGGAGCTGAAGGGGATTAATCCGAACTTCTTAAACAGAGCGAGAGAAGGAAATATCTTTACGGCAGTCCCTGACGTGCTTCTTTAATCATGCAGTCATTAGGAGCAGTTTCATTCGGCACTTTCAGAGATTGGCAGAAATAAAAGGGGAAAGACTATCACTCTTTAAACAGATATGATGTAGTACTGAGGGAAAGAACTCTTTTTACATTGCATTCATTTGTGATGTCACACTCCACAGTAGTGGTTAATGGCTCATATGAAAGTAGACACTAAGGGATGTAAGAATTTGTAGTTTTTCTTCTTATTTTTTTTTTAAAATGTTATCATTTTATCGCGGTAGTTGTACTAATATTATTGGTATGAAGGTATGAATTGTTTGCCCAGCATGGGGCTCATACCCCTCAACTTTCCCATCACCCTGCTCACCGGCTGTTAAACACAGAGTCACGATACTCTACACACAGAAACCCAACAGTGTCCTGACTCATCTAATAACTAATCATTCATTTGTTTATACTGACTGAAAATGTCGGATAAGTGGAACACCGGTGTTTTGCTAGAAAGGGTTCAAGAAAATGCCATACTTTAAGTGCGGATTTATACGTACATCTGTACGCAGCTGTTTACGTACTTGTACGTGACGTGAATGTGTACACTAGGGGTCGGTGTCTCATGAACCAAACCAGGATGTACAGAATAATCCTGCGTTTGACGTACCTCACAAGCAGGACCTCGTGAATTCTCATCAATCTCCTCGCGTTCAGGGTGCAAAGAAGGGAGCAGAACACGGATGCCTGTATGTTTGATGTTGTGTTATATTTTTTCCCCAACACAAGTGAACTGTATCGTCAGCGTTAAAGATGTAACAAGCGGATACCTCTGTATGTTGAGTGTTGCGAAGCAAAGGCTTGATTTGATGTCACTTGCTGAACTCGGAGTCAAGGAGATCATCCTGAGATCATTCCCGAGCAACTCTGAGCAACACCGAGTTGAGGGGGGCGCTTTCTTTAGCTTTTTTCAAAAACGAACAATTACGAGTTACGAGAACGTCTTCAAACAAACAAAAACAACAAACAAATGTTCCCAGGTTTCAGTTTAGTTGAGAGATTCGAGGAAAGGAAAAAGTACATTATGCTGAAATGTGTCTCACTTTGGGGCAGTGGAGGCTTGACGGTTAAGGCTCTGGGTTACTGGTCGGAAGGTCGGGGGTTCATGCCCCAGCACCGCCAAGCTGCCACTATTGGGCCCTTCAGCAAGTCCCTTACCCCCTCTCTCTTCTCCAGGGGCGCTGTATCATGGCTGACCCATGCGAAGAAAACAATTTCACTGTATATGTGACCAATAAAGACTCATTATCATTATATTCATGCACAGCCCTGGTGAAATCCTGATTCTGATTGGTCAGAAGGTGTTGAGTCCGTTTCTATAACAGCGGCTTTGACAGTAGTGCAGCTGGTTATAATACATTTATATAAGAAGTCTCCCATGTCAGTGCTTACGTTCCCTCACGCAATCTGCGATCGATTAGCGACCGACGCTAAGTAGAGCCTACTCGGCGTGGCTCAAGGTCCCTTTTCCAGAACCTTCACACTAACTGTCCCTCAGCGGTGGAATGAACTTCCGACCTCAGTCCGGACCGCAGAATCTCTCACCGTCTTCAGCTAAAGACCCGACTCTTCCATGAGCGCGTAACTAACCCCTAAAACGCCAAGCCCACATTATCCTTAAAAAAAGAAATAAATAAATAGAAAATAAAAAGGAAATATTCAACATCAGCAAGCATTTTCAAAGAAAAGAATTCATGAAAAAAGTGCACTTGTTCTGGTGTTTTGAAGTCATCGTTCCCGCTCTCTCCGATTCTCCTCCCCAACCCTCTATCGTTCCGCAGCGGCTAAACTAAGGAGCCGGTTTCACAGGCAATCTCGGCCTTGTTTGTGTAAGGTAATTACTACTCGTCCTCCCGTCACGACAGTTCTGATCATGCATGAAAATAACCGTTGCCCTACTTCAATCAGAGCCGAGAAAAGAAAAGAGAGAGAGAGAGAGAGAGAGAGAGAGAGAGAGAGAGAGAGAGAGATGGGGGTTTGGAAACAAGGGATGAAAGACGGAGAGAAAGAGAAGGAGAGAGAATCAGTCTCTGATTAATTAGCTGGAGTTTGGTAATCAGTTTAATAAGGCTGAAGTTGCCGGTGAGAGGTCCCCTTTGGCCTTGGCCTCACTAAGCCGAGCACGTTCTCCCATCGAGTAAACACACAGCATCCGATTTACATAAACAGTTGCTTTTTTTTTTGTGTATGTGTGTGTGTGTGCCGTCTCTCGGTATGTGTGTGTTTGAGCGTCTCTACTTCACCGAGCCAGCCTTAAAGCCTCACGCCAAACGCTTAAGTCGCTCACAGCGAGGAGGCAAGGCAAATTCATGAATTTTTTCTGGGGATTTATAGACTAATTAAATCCGGGAATTGCCGGTGCTGCTTCCTGCACGCACAACCGGATGACGTCAGACGGTTAGCGATCGGCTAGCATTCGGGCTCATTCAAATCGTTAGCGTTCGGCTAAACGGCTCGCTTCGTGAGTTTCGTTCTGAACTGGTCATTTCGAACAGCCTGTTTACTCTTAGCGAGCAATATCTGTTCGCGAAGTCACACCTAGTTCGTCACGAAAAATTCAGCAAAAGGGATTTTTTTTTTCTGACGGTCCCTAACGTGTCATAAATAAATTCAATTCTGGACGCTTAAGGTTAGGCTGAGGTGTGTATTCACCGTTTACAACTTTCCATAATCCGGATCAGGAAATACACTCATATACGCTTAGTTGTCACTGTATTAGTAATGATTCCAAACAAAGGCGATATACTGTATGACAACCGCTAATAGGTTTACAGCTGCGATAGATAAATCGAGAAGAGACGCGAATACTACGAAGAACTAAGAATAACGGTAAGGAACTATTAATATCTTGGCATATTTTGGTAATAAAGGGACATTTATGAAACCAATTAAAACAAGTACGTTAATATAAACCTGAGATATTTGATTGCATTATAGACACGCTATTTATAATGCTAGTGAATCATAATGGCCACTAGAATCATAATATGAGAGAGAGAGAGAGAGAGAGAGAGAGAGAGAGAGTTTTTAAATACATTTTGAGGCGTGTATGTTCTCTCTCATCTATACATGATGCTCTGATTCCAATAAATATCTTTGAACACATAATATTCATTTTAACCATATAGTATATTGTGCGTTTTACTTAAATATATAAAAAAGTCATTCAGTAGTATTAAAAAAGTTTTTTTTTTTTTAAAAAGTCTTCCGGTACTATTTCAGAGCGCAAGAGAGAAGAAGAAAGTTCTTCCACAAACTTAAGGTGCTGAGGCTTGGATAAGCGTCCGCGTCAACGGCACGGCTCATGACGGTACGCTGTTACAACACAGGGAAATAATTTAAGCTGTGTTAAGTGGCCTTTTGTAATTCAAATGATAAATTATGCTTGGCAGAGGGTTTAGAACGGCTTTGACAAAGCGATGCCATTGTTTGCGCCAGGACGAGGTTTTATGCAGCCCCCGAATTGAGGGAATTACTTTAGAGAGTTCCTCAAAGTTCCTCAGGGTTTTGGAGACAAATTGGTTCGGCGCTCACGGAGCACGCTCGAAAAGTCAGCTCTGCCCTCCACATGAATGCTTCGACACACAACTAAAGCTCAAGATGTCGTGCCTCATGCCTCGGTTTTTGTCTTTGCCCCTGTCCGACTTACAGATCCTCGCTTTTTTGGTTTAAAGGTTGTGACAACTAAAAGTGGCGTTTTTTTGGTTTGAGACAAGGTCGTACCAAGGTCATCCAACAATGTGGTTAACATTAGCTGATTTCTAATCAAGCGGATTCCTCGACGTTCTATGAAGTCGTGTGTTCTTCGCTTAAGAAGTCAATAAATACAGAAAGGGGTCTACATATCATCCATGGCTCATGCAAGTGCGCCCTCGGATTCTCTACGGTATGACGGAAACCAACCCAAAACAAATCGAGCTAATGTTAATTACGGCACCTGAAATCATTAAGTGATGCGAATCCCGCTGCAGGCTGTTTGGAGTGTTCGGAGTTCGACGATGGCATCGTCTTGATGGGGTCGTGACCCCACAGAACTCTTGGTGAATCATCTGCCTCGGGTGTGTTTATACAGCCAGTGGGGTGCAGTGTCTCGGCCATTCGTTGTGATCAGTAAAGGAAAGTAGACGCTGGCCTTTCTATGTACGCCGGGTTTGTCTTGCGCGCAATTAAAGCCAAGCTCTGGAGAGTAATTATGAATGATGCTCCCTTACCATTAGGACGCTGCGTCCTGATCTTTGATCCTACTTATTTAAGCGCTTCACGCGATTCGGTCATTCCTACCGCATCCTCAGAGCTCCAAGTGCACTTTGATTTTATTTATTTTTTTTTTGCCCTCTCACAGATAAATCTGGAAAATATGGTCACGCAAAAAAAAAAAAAACTAAAAAACTGACATGGTAGTCATTTTAAATGCTAATAATGAACTCCGTACTGGCTTTGCTCTGTCGAAGGATATGACTTTTGCAAGTCTTCCCACACTGAACTGTCTCTGTGATGATGAGAAATGAAAGGGGATTAATTAATCATTCCTTTTGATAAGGTTTATTAGGCTGCCGCGTGCACATACGCCACTTTTTTGTTCTTTGAAACTTTTGTTTCATTCGAAGATAAAAACTAGTTTTAATAACAGACTAGTCTGAAAGTTCATTTTCTTCCGGTTTCGGTGGAGAATCTGAGAAGCTTATACAGAAATAGAAAGTTCTATCAGGAATGACGAACCACCGTGTCGTAGCCATCGGATTTTATCCAGGAAGTACTTGACCTCTTTAGATTGGGGGAAAAAAATGCTGACGAAGGTGATCAACTCAAGAGAAAACCAACATAACGCATGTCCGATGCACCTTGTCGTGGGTGGAGTCATCCTGTAAGAGACCACGCCCATCAGGACAGTAGGATAAAGTTGATCGGTCACTAAATTGATTTGCAGAGCTCTCTTCGTCTTTCACAGACGTCCCACGACGATAACTTTAACTATAAACGGATCAAAATGACACGCTGTCGTTCGTTAATTAAGCGACGCAACCGTACATCGTTACGCGGCAGGAATTAATAAGCCAGCCCAATGTTTTCTTGACACATTCATAATGCGGAGAGACTCGGCACAGCGCGAGCGCATTAACTAGAAATAGAGCTAGCAACTCTTCTATATAAAGCTCTGGCCTTTTGAAGCCTTTTTCACACATTTTCATCAATAACTCCTTCCATATGGATTCGTTTTCGCCACTTTGAAACCATGGAACGGCACCAACACAAATATTTAAACTGCATTTTCCTGAGAGGAGAGGGTAATTTGAGGGTGTAATGAATGTGCTTTATTTCATCCAAGAATCTTCTGTCTTGATGCAATTATTTAATGAGCAGCTGGCGTCAGAATAAATGACGTTCCTGTTCTGCAGATCTTGACAAACAAGCCCTGTCTAGTGACCTGCTAGGCTTCCAGATCCAACGGTTTTAGGAATTCATTTGCAGAACATACAGTGCCGTGGATAAGTACCGGCTGCTTCTCCGACTAATCCCCTCTTTACCCCGTTCACTGACTTTTGCTAGACGGCCTCTTCCAGTAGCAGTAGCGCCATATTCTTTCCTGTTTGTAATAATGGACGTAATGGCACGCCACTGGATGTTCGAAGTTCGGAATATTTTTGATAATTGATACTTTTTCCAGAACTTTTTCCCAGACATGTTTTGATAGCTCCTCGTTGGAGCTGTTTATCCTTCCAGGAACAACGTATATTTATATTGCGACACTATAATTGCACGCGGTTGAACTCCATTCAACTAATGACGCGAATTCCGAATGCAACTGCCTGCAAATGAACTAATTTACAGCAAGGGGGGTTATACGTATGCAAACCAAATTTGAATTTATTTATATGCAAACTACATTTATTTTTTCCCTGTCACGCCAATATTTTGGCATATTTTGTGTAGACTTATGACATAATCCAAATTTAACTCCGGTCCAGGGTGTAATGATACAGAATAGGAAACGCTTGGGGGGGTCGAATATGTCCGCAGGCCACTCATAGAAATATTGACCATGTGTATAATATTCAAACCTGGCGATGGAGTCACAGATGGTTTTTAGAGTCACATGAGACAATTCATGACTTTTCCATGTTTCAGATGTTCACTTTACAAGCCATCTGCATTTAAAATTTTGGCAGAGGCTTATAAGCGACTTATAAGCGATAAAGATTACAGCACATCCAGACTAAGAGCTCTGCTTTAGGGTCCAACTCCAGGTTCTCTTGCAATCAAGGGAATTGAACTCCCAGCATTCCGCTCACTAGCACAGAAAGTTTCACTGCTGAGAAAGCTCATGAGGTCCGGTTTAATTGCAATTTCACATGTTGAATTTTTATCAGGACTCAATCGGGTCGTTTTAATAATATCACATAAGGGTTTTATGTTATTGTTCCTAACAACGCCCACTTTTTCCTTTCTAAATGCTTCAACATGTGCACGAGGAGTTGCTTGGGATAAAGCCTTCAGAAAAGAAAAGAAAAAGCTACGGAGGACAAACCCAAAAAACTCATTAATGCCGCTCGGCTCAAAGTGCAGTCTCATTTAAACAAATGATATTAAGACATCTGAATCACCGAGGACGGCCGTGTTCTCTGGAATGTTCCACCGATGCGAAATGATTAATCTACGCCACCCCAGACAGACGTTTTCGTAGATTTTCATTCCTTCCACATACAGTAGCTCAGAATGTCTTCAGCTCCCATGCAGCACTGAAGCAGAAATGACGAAGAAAAGAAAAACAAAACAAAAACAAGACAAGACAAGCTCACTGGGATGAAAATGAAAAGAGGTGTCTCGGACAAAATGTCCAGTCAAGAAGGAAGAACGGAAGTCGACATTAGCAGAGCAATTAGCTGTTAGAAACGCAAACAATTCGGATGACGTCATTCCAGTCGGAGTTTTAATATAGCACGAAACACATGGAAAAGTGTGTAATCCATGTAATTTGCCAATAATTGGGCGTCCACTCGGTTGCTGGAAAACGAGCAGACTGATGCTGTTATGCGAGCACAAAATCTCGCTAATCAGTCTGAATTCCGTGAAAAGCTGTAAGAGAAGTTTACAATTAGTGTAGACTGAGCACTTTGTCTCGAGGGTGTTATGAAATAGAGCATATGCAGTTGATGAGTGTTATCGTGAAAACAAAAACACAATAGTTGCACGAGGCTGAATTCCGGGGTTGGAAGAAGAAGAAGAAAAGTCGTTTAGACAAATGCCAGCTCTCCATTCTGATTCTGACTTGAAACCATTTGCATGTTGTCTTTGCCGGTAATTGAGACGACAATCGTTAGAACCATTATTATCGCGCTCCTTCTTGTCAGCACCAGGTGAAATCTTTATTATGATTAATAGCCTGATAGCTTTAGCGCAAACGGCAGCTTGGTTAAACTGTTCGAAATGACATCACTTTCAAGACTTCTGCGTTTTTCTTGCTTGGTCAGAGACATCTGAAAGTTCCACAAATTCTTTTCACTCAAAATCTGTCCATCTAGAGGAACAGCTAAATGTTTTGTTAGAACCCTACAACAGAGGGTTTCACCTTTCTGCAATTCCTACATGACGTGAGTTCCTCAAGGGTTCCTTGGACTGTGTAACTGTTCTGGGTTTCTCAGTGGTGTTCTACTTGGTAACCTCGTTGATATAGAAACATTCTACTGTACGTTTCTAAATGTACAATATGGCTATATACTATAATATTTGAAAAGTTTGTGGACACTTGACCATCATGCCCATATGTGCATCCCACACATATACATAACATCCCATTCCAGATTTGCGCATTCAGCCACAACAGTATTAGTGAGTTCAGGCACTGATGTCAGACGAGAAGGTGTGGGGTGTGCAGTTGGCGTTCCTGTTCATCCCAAATGTGTTCAGTGGGGTGAAACGTCAGAGCTCTGTGTAGACCACTCGAGTTCTTCTGCTCCAAACTTGGCAAACCTTGTCTTCATGGAGCTCACTTTGTGCAAAGGGGTACTATCATGCTGGAACAGGTTTGGGCCGCTTAGTTCCAGTGAAGTGGATTTGTAATGCTACAGTCGTAACATAGCAACAGTTTGAGGAAGGCCCACATATGGGTGTCATGATCAGGTTTGACCAAATTGTGAAGATCCTGGGTGACCCAGTAGGCAGAGATCCAGGTTAGCTCCTGTATGTAGGTTTGCACACTCTCCACATGTTCACCGGCGTTTCCTCTGGGTTCTCTGGTTTCCTCCCCAAAAACGTGCCAGTAAGTGGACTGGCTATGCTAAATTGCCCAAGGTGTGAATTTGTGTATGTATGTTGACCTATGATTAACTGGAATCCCATCCAGGGTGTATTTAAACCTCACGCCCAATGTTTCTAGGATCCATTGCCACCCTCCAAAAGACCTCTTTTGGAGTCTCGAGATCATGATTTGACCTTTCATTCCTAAGAGCATAGACGTTTTATTGCGCATGGTTGGTTCAGATCTTTTAGGAACTAAAAGAGCCAGTTCCAAACGTTCCAAGAAGAACCCTCATAGGATGCAAAGAACATCATCCAAAAAACCCTGCCATTTACTATCCAAAGAACCCTTGAGAAACCCAAGTACAGACTTCACTTTACAATTAAACAGAACCTGCTGCCGTTATGCACCAAGACTTAATGCAAGCAGCTGACACCTTAGCTGAGAAAAATAAATAAAGTGATTTATGTGTTGTGGCAACACTCTAGACGTGCCACATATGTCTAAAACTGAGCAGCCAAGTTACCCTCTTATTAACAAACGCTAACGAAGCTTAATGAACCCATTTACACTGGAGCACGGACAGCTTTTCTAAAGTGCTGGCATGGATCCATATTAGTCGCAATCAAAACAGACCATCAGCGGCGCTTCCTCATATGATCTCTTCTCAAGACGCATTAAAGGAGCAAACGGGACAAGTCGTCCCACCAGGACGCCAATTATGTTATACGAGATGATCTGTCTGACAAGGAACGCGCTTTCTCCCGCGTTCTTCCTCTCGCTTCTTTAGCGAGCTGTCTGTGGACCTGACAGAGTGGTGCATGTGGCTTCGGGCTGAACTGAGTGGTTTTTCTTCCACAGTTGTCAAACGGATCTCGCTTCATGGGGAGCTGAAAAGACTCTCAAATTGCTGTGTGAAGTGCTATTTGAGACACACCGGCGTTCGGACTTCCACGTATCCAAAAGTGTATAATTGGCTTAGATTTCACTTGTTGAGTCGTAAAATACAAGCCATGCATGAGGATCTTTTCTTTCCAAATCGGGCAGTTAGTGCTCTCCTCCTAGCATGTTCAGCTGTCCTGTGCATATCAGGGTTAAAAAGGTGAAGTGGTTTCATGTGTCTTGGAGAAATTTAGTGGAAACCTACCTTGAGGGATGATAGTGGGATTTGCATACCTTCTAAGCAAACTCTGGTCGTTTTGTAGGTAAGGAATAAAACACTTGGGGTACGCTCTTATATGAAAATAATCAACGATTGTAGTGGGGTGGTGTCATGTGGCCCAATTACGGGCACATCACAAAGTGTATATCCATTTATACCAGAGAAATTTCCCAACCACTTTTACTTATTAAAGAACGACACGGTGCGTTTTTTTTTTTTAACCATTTATAGTTACAATTTATATTGTGGAAACAAGTTAGTTCCTGTTCTCACTTACATCATATAAACATACAATGTTCTCTTGTAGGCAATGCCTACTATCCCATAATAAAAAAAAAACAGCTTTACCGCCGAAAGCACTGAAACCGGAGACTCCTTCCCAAAAATGCTACATGAACATCTCACAGAATGCATAAACGTATACCCTGAGATCATGAATTTCAGGAGGTACTGTCATTATTTATTTATTTATTTAACAAAATGTTACCACCACTCAAGCTCAAGCTCAAGCTATCTACCGCAACCATCCCTTCCTTTCGAGTTTAATCTTGGGTATCCATTGCATCATGGGTAAAGGCCAACTCTGTAAATGCAATCTCTATTTCCACACACACACACACCTTGCGCACGCTCCCGCTACATAACCTCCCCGTTTATTCCTGCTCAAACCTCCTTACAGCCAACAAATTTCATTTTGCCCAGGCAAATCCTATTGCACATTATCCACTACATTGCATTAGGGCCCTAATCTCCTAACCCCCATCCCCCCGCTCTGCTCCATACCGCCATGAAAGAACAGAGAGCTGCTGATTAACCCACTTATTCTGGTAACTATACACGGCACGCAGATTTAATTAGGACGAAAACAGCATAACAGAACTCAGAATGAACATTTAGACCACAAAGCTAATGTTAAGGTTAAGTCGTTTATTTAACAAACCATGTACAGTGTTTCACCACCATTGGAAATACCATAGAAAAGCAAATTAATTCAAATATAAATATATAAAATTCTTATTTCTAGCGAAACGTCACATGTAGCCCATGTTGCTTTTGGTTTCCCACCTTTTCTTCGCTTCAAAGCTGGAACGAAAACAAGAAATATTTGAATAAATATATGAAACACATACAACATCCTCTTGAAAACTCGACGTAATGGTGCAAAAAGACTACATCCTAGAATAAGACTCAATGAATCTGGCTAAAAATGTGGTGAAATAATACATCATTTAACAGTTTGTAGCTAAAGTAATATAGACATGTAGAATCAGGTCTTCATTTAATTCTTCCATTAAACAGAAAAGTTAGAAGAATTATAAGAAGAGGAATAAATTAGAACTGCTCATCATCTTGACATCTCAGACTCCCACACGAGCATAAAATAAAGCATAAACATAATGAGAAAAAGTGGGAGACTTGGGATTGTTCAATCTTTCGAATTCTAGAATTAAAAGAACTTGCTAGGTTAAATTTAGCTTACTAGCTACTTACGCTTACTAAGTGACCCGAAGAGACGGTTTAAGCGTGAAGGAAGGGAACATATAGTTTTGAACAAAGCTAGACATTAGGGAAGTGAGATATTATCCTTGTGATTGGTTTACACAACTTAACGTTTACGAAAGAAAGATTGGCCCCGCCCACTGTATATGGAAAAGGGGAGAAATCGAAACGTTGCCATAGACATAAATGGACATAAAGTAACACACCCCCATGCGACCTGCTTCCTCTTTTTCCGTGCTGCCCGTGAATCCTCCTCTTCCCGTCTGGATCGGGTGAAGTCGCGGCAGTCAGCAGCTTGTGCGATTTTCACAGCCAGCTGTTGAACGAGACGGAACTGCGTTAGCGCATCACCCCTCTCTCGTCTCACCTCACCGGCTCCGGTGTGTTAAAAAAAACCCTCACGGATATCGCTCACACTGTACGGCCAAAGCAAAAGCTCTGACTTTCTTTGTAGATGTGCGCAATGATTGTCTCGTCCGTATAATCGCTTCATCTAAAGAAGTGCAGGGTGTGAAATTTGAAAAAAAAAATGAAAGTGACAGTGTGTATAGAGTACGCTAAGAGAGGGGGGGGGGGCAAAACAAAAAAACACACAACACACAAAGGTTTTGGAAACAAAAGGAGAATCACGCCCTTTCCGTCTTCTGAAATGGGCTTATTATTGAACCCTGAGGAACTTTGATAAACACGTTGAATAACTCACAAAACCTTTTTCCCTTCTCTCTCTCTTTTTTTTCTTGGAGAGGGTGGAGAGCGTGTGTGACGGGAGGGAGGTAATACCTTCTAATACTGCTGCACACAATCAGCGAGAAAGGGGAAAAAATGAATTTCAAGAGTTGAAAAACCTGGAGAGAGGATGCGAGAGAAAGAAAGAGAGAGAGAGAGAGAGAGAGAGAGAGAGCGCGAGAGAGAGAAATGTTTTAATTATAATTAAGTGGGATAAACTTTATTAGAAAGCCTGAAAGTAAAATATCTCCTAATGCATGCCGGGATTAGGAAGGTCAGAGCGAGCAGGCAGGAGAAATTAAACTCTAAAGGCTTTTTATCGCCACATTTCAGGAACCAAGGGTGTAAAATGTTCTAATTTGGGATACATTAAAAGCCATAAAGGTCTTTCAAAAAGATTAATGCTACTTTGCTCGGATTTAAGATAAGGCCTTTAGCGGGCTGAGAGAGCGCCGCTCTAGCTGGGCCCTTGAGCCATTCATCTATACAGTCGCTTGGAAGATTTGTTCAAAAAAAAATAAAAATGCACCCGCAGAACCTGAAGCTAACACACTATGACAGTTTTTTAATTCCTTGCCATCATTTTTTTTCCCCCTCCTCAAGGTTTTAAGAGGCATAAATCATGTTTTCTAGTCGTGCTAAGCCATAACGGGCGATCGGGCTCGCGTGTACGAGAGATCCAGCGGGAGATAACTTACACCAGGGTGAGTGCGATCGGGACGGTATTAAATTGTCTTGCTTTCAGATTGGTGGAGGAAAAAAAAATAATAATAGAGCTGTAGGGTACGAGATAGAAATGGGACAAGGGTTCTGGAGAAAGAAAAAAAAAGAAGAAGAAATCAGAAAACCACCAACGATTCCTCCGGACCTGTCCTATTTCACACACTCAGCCACACTGGTGACTACGTTTAAGGCACTAGGATTACCAAGGAGACAAAGCTGATCAAAGACACACACACACACACACAAAAAAGGCCCTCAAATGTCTGATTAATCAAGCCTCGCAAACAGCTTATTTCTTTTTAGCCTCGCATGCACGTAGGAAAATGAGATTGGGCGAGCGGCGCATTGTGCAGATTTGTTCATTCTTATCGGGACAAAGCCGGCGGCGGCTTATTTCATGGATCGCTGGAGCAGGTGTCGCCTCCTCTCGCAGACGAAATTAGCAAAAAAAAAAAAAAAAAAAAAAAAAGAAAGAAAAAAAAAAGTCAACTCAAATTAGCCTCTCGTATTTGCAGTAATGTGACATTATTTTGATCCACTTTTGAGGATTTCCCGCCACCAAATCCTCTCACATGAGGGAGAACGCCAGTGCCAGGAAGGTAAATAATGAAATAAATAAGAGTGGAGAAAAGGGAGGAAAAAGGAATTATATACATGACACAAACACTCGTGCTCTTTGTTCTATCCTTCATATCAGGGCGAACGGCGTCCGGGGAACACTTTCCGTCTCGTTCCTTTCTTCTTGAAGGCATCGTGCCGCGTGCGCGGCGAAACCCTGCCGCTGCCGCCTTTATTCACTGCCGGGTTTATTTAGAGGGATTAGTGACGTGACCTTCGAAAAAAGGCCTGAGAAGAGCGAGGTTCCTGCGGTTCTGCCAAACAGCTGAAGTCAAACACACGCCACTAGGTGGGTTGAGGGAGAGAAAAAAGAGGGGGCTTCCAGTGAGGCTTCCATCCGTCTTTCAGTTCAAGAAATGCAATACTGTGATCTTCTCAAGTAGGCATGAAGTAAATAAACGAAGGCGGAATTAGCAAAAATTCAACGTCGTACACAAAGTCTGAGAGGAAACGAGTAGATATTCTACTGCGATATTTTTCTAGAGCTATAATACGTTCCCATATTCGTGTGATTCATTTCTCATCAAGACCAAAATAAATAAATAAAACAAACAAATAAATCCCCCCTTTCATTGAGCTCCATTTTAGAGGCTGCGGTATGCTAAAGATGCGCAAACAAAGGCCAAAACACTGCAATACACTCCTTAGGGTACCATTATAATGCAAATAAAAATCCTGACTGTTTGGAAATGCTGCCAAACACACACACACACACACACACACACACACACACACACAAAGCAAGTGTTGAACACTGCATAAATCTTCTAAAAAGGATGTTTTTGGAGCAAAATGGTCTAAAATCCATTCATAAATTTACTCCCCTCGGTGAAGCACCTTCCAATTAAAAGCGTGTGAGAGGTGGATTAGCGAGACTAGCATGGCTCCAGGTGGCTGAACCGGCGGGTTGAGCCGCTCGGCTGCGCTTGACGTGTGGGCGATTAATGACCGGACTAATTCCCTTATCACGCCACCTTAATGTCGAAATAATATGACTTTAGTCGACTCAGGAGCGTTCAGACCTGGCACGGATATCAGATCAGCCCGCTCACTTGGCCTTTTCCAGAGCTGTGAGTTGGTAAGATTAGGGTGAAAAGCTGCTTCATGGAGGGAAAAGTCCATAAAGCAACTGCTTGTAAATACGTGTGAACATTTAAGACTTTTAAATGAATAATAATTACAGTATATTTAAGGAAGGCAGAATTATGTTCCAATAACAGGACATCCTAAGGTGTTTTTTGTCCATTAATAGCTACATGCAATGTTGTGGAACCTTCATGAAGCGGTGAAACCTGTTTCATGGACGTTCCCCAACGTGAAACATATCTATAAATCGATTTAAAAAAAAAAAAAATGTTGTTATACATATGTTCAAACAGCTATAAACAGTCGTTTCCTCCCCACCCTTTCATTTTCTCCCCCCATTTTTCTCCTGAATATGCCAAAAAAACAAAAACAAACCCAGCTTGCGATGTTAATGAGAAACTGGAAAGTACGGACATTAGAAACTCCTTCTATAAGGATTTTCAAGTTAAACAGTACTTAAACATATTAAAACGTGTGCAGTTTTAGAATTGTTAAATCGACGCCTTCTGACCAATCAGACGAGAGAATTCAACAGTGCTGTGGTAGACGAAAGTACGACAGCGAGAGTACAGATGTTTCTTATGGCGTCAGACCAACGTACTAAAACCGTCTTGGATCTCAGTCGGTTAAGCGAATCTCACTCTTGCAGACGGAGAGGCGAAATCACGGGCTCATCTTTTACGAACGTCTTTCCCACATTATCCTGCAGTCCTCCACTGAAACGTACGACTCGATGATGTCGAACCCTCCGGCGACGATCAAACCGCTCGAAACGTCTCATCTTTGTTCCCGATTTATCATCAAATGAACTTTTATTATATCTCGGGATGACTCGAGTTACATTTCAGCCCATTAATTTTTGAAAGCAGGTTTAAAAACCCCAGCCCTAAGCTTTTATCAAATTGCTGCGGAATCTCATTTGGATTATTGTATCTTATTAATTACCCCATAGACAAAGCATACTTTTCAATGTAGATTCTTTTTTTTCCCCGGTGCTGTTTAATTAATTAGCATGTTTTCTCTTTTAATTAAAGCTTCTTCTTCTTCTTCTTTTTTTTTTTTAAATTAAAGCCCACAGCAAAACACATATATAATTTGTTTGTAATTAGCCCTTAATTGGTGGTAGTGGAAGCTTAGCACCCTTGGTTTCATTCATTCATTCTTTCTTTTTTTCTTCTTCTTCTTCTTCCCCTTCCTCCTTTCCTGATGTGCCATTTTATTGCCAGTCAGTCATTAATTAAACTGTTTTTTTTTTTTTCTAATTAGCTTATAAAACTGTTGATGGCACATTATTGTAAGTGCGAGTTCAAAGCTCGCTAATAAGCCTCGCCTAGTCAGAAGAGGGAAGATAATGCGACGCGTACGAAGCCGAGGA
Organism: Ameiurus melas; assembly: GCA_012411365.1. NCBI lineage: Eukaryota > Metazoa > Chordata > Actinopteri > Siluriformes > Ictaluridae > Ameiurus > Ameiurus melas. The sequence continues at coordinate 3,453,697 of CM022755.1, read as the reverse complement.
ACTTTCAGACTTTTTTTTTTTTTTTCTCAGCCAGTTCCCTGAAGATGACAGCCTTGTGTATCTGGAATCAGATTATGGAGCCTGAAACGGAGACAAGAGCGTTATAACGATGCCACCCCTCCCCACCCACCCCACCCCACCCTGACGGATTCCCCCTCTGAGAGACTTTCTCTTTTCTTGTAATGCTGTTTGTCAAGTTGGTGTTGCGATTAAACGACTCCCTCATCTTCTCCTCCTCCAGGGTTCCACATTGTGGATCGTTCTACGTGCCCAAGAACATAAGACACATATATATATATTTTTAAAAATGTCCTGATTAACAAAGAAAACTTCTATGATGAAAATTCCCGCTTAGGGTTTATATAACATTTAAGGAAGGAGTCTCCACTGCCAGTGTTCGTTTATGGTTAAACAACAGGACGTCCATTATTCCAAAACGGTTTCTCATGATCCCGTGTGCAACGAGACGGATTTTAAATTGTATCAGTATTAACCTCAAACCGGTTTGGTGTCTCAGCCTGAAAATCGTCTCTCTCTCTCTCTCTCTCTCTCTTTCTTTCTTCATTTTAAGTACTGAAGCTGCATCACAAGAAGTCTCTTGACACTGGGTGAGCTAGTTATATTTAGCAGCCACTTAATGTTATGCTAATTAGCGAAATTAATTGCTCTTTATGAAACTTAAAGCTGTGTCACAGAATGTGCAATAATGAAAGAATGGAGACACGTGTGTTCCTTAATTGGAACGAGCGCAGCGCGTAATCTAGCAAACTAACACGGCAGACGGGGCGCAATAAGGGCTGGGAGATATTCTCATAACGCCATGACGCTGGAGGATTCAGACACGGGGGGGAAAAACATCAACAACTGAACAACTCGCTGCGTGTGAAGTGGATCCCTGTGCAAAAAACAGTACGCCCCAAAGTGCTTTATTCCTCTTATACACACACACACACAGCACTTCACCAAGACAATCATTTATTATTAACTAAAGAACAACTTTTTATCCGTTTAGAGTTACGTTCGATGTTGTGGAAGAACGACATCTGCTTTTTAGATACGTTTACGGCGACGTGGAAATTTTTATCCGTGTATAGCTACATTTAATATCGTAAAAGTATGACATACGGTGCTTTTTTATTTGACCGTTTCTAGTTACATTTAATGTTGGGCAAGAATGATTCGCCGTCGTTTTATCCATTCATAGGTAAGGTTAAAGTTGTCGAAGAACGGCATGTGGTGCTTTTATCCGTTTATAGCTCCACGCAACATTGTAGAAGAACGACGGGGTCGTTTTTATCCGTTTATAGTTCCTGTTTAGAGTGACATTTATGGTTGTGAAAACATCCGCCAAGCGAATTCGTTCACTGACATTAGAGCGACCTTTCTTTTCGCTTTTTCTCTCGACGAAAATAAAAAAAAATGAAAAAGCTCGTCACATTAACGAGAAGGACTAGAGAACGTTATTCAACACCTTCTGACCGATCGGAACCGGGCGCTCGTCATCACTGCAGTACGGCGGCGTATTACAATCGCAACCTGCAAACGTTCTCTACAGTCGCAGAGGTTCTGTGTGACGAATTTTAACATTCAACAGAAATCAAGGCTTTAAGAGTTAAAGCTCGTCCGTGAACGGTCTCAAAGAGACCTGCGTTATGTTATGTCTTTTTTTTTTTTTACACTTGGACGAAGATGAAAGAACCACGAGAAATTTGAGGGAAAAAATAAAATAAAATAAAAAAAAAAGGCTTCGCACAGACAGATTAAAGACACAGAACATTATTAATTGACTAAAGAGGCTACACACGAGTTTGGAAATTTCAATCATCTCTTCAAAGTCGACGAAGATACACAGGCTTGTTTGAGGATGAACAGGTTGCGTTTGAAATCGCACCAGGAATAATCCACATTATAAATATATAATCCAATAATGAAGCACCACGAGACTACAGCTATCTCCGTGTTTCACTCACAGCTAAGCACCTTATTGTCATGGTATAGAAATATAATACGGAACGCACGATACCTCAGATACATACGTTATTAAGACCTTGAAATGGAGGCTCGCCACAGTCGGGATTAGTGATTACTTCGTGTCACCGAGGTGTTCGGAAGGGCTGTTTAGACCCGGAGAGCTGTGGAAATCGACGCTAGCCGGATTAGAAATTAAGGCGTAAAATACCGCGCTAACGCCCCCACACCGGCCCCGAGGACCAGACGACACATTTCTCTTTGTTTATCTCCGGCTCATGGCCGGGTGTGACGCTGGACTGAACCGGCGCGAACAAAAGACTGGAAAGATCCACAAAGGTTCAGATTGAACCATTAGCCACAACGGATAGACTCTAAATAAAATCTTCAAGGGTTCTTGATTTAGGGCGATTGATATGGTTCGTATCGGCTTACGCGCCGCAGTCGTGGGTGTGTCGATCACACGAGAAAAGCTACTCGGTTTGGGTCGCATGTCTTACACACCGACGTGCGCCATGTTTACCAGATTTAGGTTACGTTCACGTCCAGTCGCGAAGACGATTCGATCGCCCGAACTGTCATGAAGATCCTTTTCCGATTCGTATTCATAATAAATGTACATTTTCCTTCACATTTCCGCCTGATGAGGAAATTGGTCTGCGCTTGAGGCTGCGAGTTCAAATCCCAGGATTGCCCGAGAGCCACTGCTGACTCCTTCACCCACAAAACTCCGCAGCAATATGATCGGCCCGTTTCCCGCCTGAAGCGCAAGCCGGACGAATACAGAGTACATACACGTCTGCGTTTTGGTATTTCCGTGACGCACGTATATACGACGCACCTGAAGGAAGCGTTCTCTAGGTGATTACGCCGTACTTTCCGACTAAACACTAAACTCAACTCTAGATCTACTTCGAAAAGAACAGACGAGACCCTTCGTGATACTCTTAAGCGGTAACGGTAGGGATTATTCACAACCGTGAGCGCGTTTGTCGGGATTTTCTGACGTTATTTAATGATCGTTCTCATGGTAGCGCGGCCGTTAGGGGCGTATTCATCACATGGCTTTGAACAAAAATAAACTGCGACGGGAATTTATTCGTACACTCTTACCGGAGGAAACGCAGGCTGTGATTGATAAATACTTCCCGTTCGAGGTTAACGAGATTATCGCTGCTCCACGCAATCAAAGTGGTTCAATTATGACTTTACGGGAGCGTGATCTCAATTGTTCGTTGCGGCCAAACACTGGAGCGAATTCGGCTTAGTGAGGAAAGTGTGCTCAGAAAGAATACGCTGAGGAAACGTGGCACTGGGCTAAAAAATACTGATTTAAGGCGTTTAAGGTCAGTACTGTCCCTAATATCGGGACATCTGTAATAGTTCACCCTCGCTACGGCCACTAAAACTCTGCGCGTATTTATACACTTTTTTTGATTCTTCATTCTGAAGCTCAATCGCTACCTCCTCAAACACAATCAAAGCCTCAACCTATAATAACAGCACGTTGCATTTTGAGAAGCCTCCGAATCAAAAGTTCGGAGACATAAAACTACTTCTTGCTACGAGCGCGGAGTCCAGGAGCGAAGAACATCTTTTTAACCGCAATTACACGAACGCGAGCGTTACATTTTCTGCCAAATTAGCTCCGAACCGCTTGATCCCGCTCACCTTCCCTAAGAGGTGCCGTTTTCAAAACTGCAGGCGGTGTGTTAAGTTCTGAGCGCACTTCAAAGGTGCAGACTCGCGCCTCAAATATGAAAAAAAAAAAATACATTTAAAGACTGCATTGTTACTGCTGTTAGAAAGACAGGACGAAACTGCTGTAGACTTCAAAAAAAAAAAGCGAGGGAGGGCTTTCTATTAAATCCAATAGGAAAGGCTTCAGGACGTCCGGCCCACGTAAAAAAAAAGGTAGTGTATGCTGCATGTGTGTGTGTGTGTGTGTGTGTGTGTGTGTGTGTGTGTGTGTGTGAGAGGCTGTTTCCTGTGTGTCTTTGTGGGCAAAATGGCTGCCGACCCATTAGCTCGATTCGTCGCGCTCGGCGCGATGTCTTATCGGCGTGACGTACCTCACGAGTAGCCAGCCGGTCGCTCAGCTCCTCCGCCTTCCCATAATCCCCTTCGGCGATGGCTCGCTCCATGCTCTTTTCCAGGCCTGACTAGAGATGAAAAAAAAGGATGGAGGGGGCGAAGGAAAATGAAGTTATTTTCAAATAGAAATAGAAGAGGAGAAAGAGCGGAGGAAGGAAAAAATATATATATCAAAGACTAACTTAAAAAGCACCTCAGGCGGGGTTTTTTTTTTTTTTTTAATAGGACTTCCATTACAACAAATATGAAGATTTTTGGTCTCACGACTGAAAATTATCACTCGATTAAACGCGGAATCCTTCAGAAACGCCGCAGATTATCAGCGGCATACACTGGTCGTTAATTACGCATTTTCATTCCGCATCAAACACGGAAGGGGGGTGAAGGGAGTAAATAAACTAAACTTCCGCAATAAACCTTTTTTTTTTTTTCCCCCCCCAGAGAGAGCTTAGAATTCCATAGTGCAATTTAAAATCAAACCAAAACGCACATTTGTTGTGGGAAAGGAAATGTAAAACCTGCAGAACATCTCAGAATTTAACGATACAAGGTATTACTCTGCTTACGTGGCGAATTTCAAAACGAACCAGATTGTATCGCAATTGTACCTTTGGCGAAGGTCGGCTACTGGCAGGGGGCTGAAATCGATCGTTGGTGCCGAAATACTGGGTCAGTTCTTCCCAGTGCTTCACCCGAACCTCCTCAGCATCCCTGAGCAAAGACACCAGAATGAGAACGTAATGGTTTTCACTTGTCTTCCTTCATTGAGAATGCTTCAAGACCTATATATATCGTTTTACGTAACAAGTTACACAATGACTAGCCTCACAAAATCTAATACTAATAATATTAACTGAAGTGATGTGAAGTTTGTCATGAACAATCTCATGAACTTCGAAGCTAACACCTGAGTGCGCGTGTATTTTATATAGTCAGGTATATAGCTGGAAGTCCTGGCGAACGCTTTAACAGGACAGTGAACCTGGGACGTGATCTCACACCTCCATCAGGAGGTGCAGGAGGAGCAGTTCACACACATATATCAGGTCAGCATGCTATTAAGCGCGCTACTGTAGCTACATCCAGGTGTTGTGGCTCTTCGTTAGCACTTGGTTGGAGTGTTTTAGTTTTTTTTTTAAGAAGTGGACTGAAGAGGCGACCGCACGATCGTGTTCGTGTTCAAAGTGCTTTATTGGTGTGACATCGGTCGAAAGCCGGATGGATTCGAGACCATCATCCAAACTCAACACGGGGAACGGCTTAGGCAGGATACGATATTATGAAAAATGTGAACGTTATTGTAGTACAAAAGAGCATTTAATCAACCTTTTGTCTTCTGCGTCAACCGCCTGCTTTAGGACTCCGCCTGTTCACATGGAAGAAGGAAAACACTTCATATAGTACATCCCAGTGCATGATCTATCAGAATACCGCTCATTATATGCGTATTACCGTCATGTCGGGATTCTAGCGAATCTATGACGGAAATATAAAAGGAGAACGGACATCACCTTTTTTACGCCGTTTCTTCCCTCGTCTCCTGATTGGGGCTTGATCCTTCTTGTGAATCTCTCTTTCCTTCTGCAGGTCTTGAAATTTCTTCGATGCAAAATACGTGTCGAGACACAGAAACAGATTCTTACTGTGTGGTTCAGTAGGCCATACTATTACCAGTCTGGGTCAGATATTTGTGTTGACCTATTGAGCAAACTCAAATCCATATAAATAGAAATATATCTAAATCAGGTGCAAGCTTCTAAATGATTTATACAGCCCTGCCGTCTTCAAGTCTTCAATACTCTTAAAGATCGTAACGTCTTCTTTATTACATGAGGAACAGCTTGAGTCGGCAAAACAAATAAACAAACAAACAAAAAAAGTCAAAGAAACGGGCAAAGGTGCGCCAATACTTTTACACTCATCAAAATAAATAAATCAATAAATCACATGGAACTGCGACTTGAACTCTCACCCAGCCTGCAATGTGACTCCTCCTTCTCCTCCTGCTAAACTGGTATAAAACCAGCAACTAATTTGCATATTGAGCCTGATTGGCTCTTAGATTTTATGATGCAATAACACTTGCTTGTCGTTTGCTTATTTTGACGTTTATTTTCAACTGCAGCGACAATGTTAGAACTTTGAACATTGTATACTTTATTTATTTGTGACACCTCTTGCAGTTAAGTCAACATAATGAGTTATTTGTGCACGCTTAAAAGTAAGCATCGTGTTGTGGATGTAAATGTGGTGTGAGATCAGTTACACACTTGCCACAGATCTTGAGACACTCCTGGCAAACATCTGTCAGGAGGAGGAGATGATGATGATGATGATGGTGGTGGTGATGATGATGGTGGTGGTGGTGGTGGTGGTGATGATGATGGTGGTGTCTCCTCAGGACATTTCTCGGTTTCAGTAGCACTTCCCGTGCTTTGCTTCTCCTCCTGAGTGCTCTCCTCTTCCTCATCAGGACTCAGATCAGCCTCACTGAGTCCCTTCGGAAGCAGACCGCTATACATGCCGCGCTCTGTCTAGCTCAAGGCTTTATTTTCAGTTGTTTGAATTAACTTCGCTTTGCGTAAGATTGTTTCCGAGTCTATAAATATATCCGGTTTCGGTTTACATGACGAACACGGTGCATTTAGGCCGTGTTTCGACATTAAAGTTGCTATTCAGTAGAGTTATGATGCGGCTTTAGAAATCGCCATTGTTGTTGTTAGCACTTCCGCGTTTGGTGAAAGAAGCTGATGTTGATTGGCTGGCTTGCCCAGCGTGCTGAAGCAACAACAACGCTGATTGGTCAGATTGAGTTTCCTTCACGGCAAGCGTCTTCACAACGGCGAAATCTCAAATGGCTTCTCGTTGGACATATAGTGCACTAGCTAGGGAGTAGAAGCCATTGTTTCGTGCGCGATTCACGTAGTGCACTTTTATAAGGAGGAAACACACATTTGGGATTTACCCAATATGTACAGACTGATCTGAAAGCAGTTCAGCCTTTTATGAAAATGTAATAATAATAATAATAATAATACTAATACTACTATTAATAATAATAATAATAATAAACTGCATAAAACAACTACATTTGAATATATAATAAACATAAACCTGCACACTAAACTAATTAAAATAAGAATAAAAATGTTCAAGATTAGATTAAAGAATGAAAATATGACCTGTAAATAAACCTCCAAATAAATTCTCTACATATAATAATAATAATAATAATAATAATAATAATAATTTTTGTTTTAAACTAAACAACTAAATTAGTTTACCTGTGACCAATTAAATTAAACACATCACTTTAGACCTATAACCCTTATTATGATTATACTTTTTCCAAACAGATATTATTTATATTAACATAACAAAATAATAATAATAATAATAATAATAATAATAATAATAATAATAATAATAATAATAAGACTACACTATCAATTGATATACGTTGATTTTTCGAATGGAAAGCTTCCTCTTGTCTTGTCTTGGCCTTCTTCGAGCGCTTCCTAATGAAAGCAGATGCTGAAATAAAACTCATCTGTCCCCCTGTGTGTGTTGACTGGTTGAGTTTATTCCCCCAGCTGAGCGTCGCTCATTATCATTCCCATGATTAGCATGTTAATCTTGTATGGCCTGTGGCGCTGCAAGCTAAAAACAGCTGCTTAAATTGCTTATTTATATCAAATGACATCAGTGTTGTTTTTCCCCCTCCTCGCTAAATGGGTTGTGGGCTTTGTGCCTAATTGCAAAACCTATTGACTTAAACGATTTGTTTACCCTGCACTGATACAGGAAGAAAATACCCATGTGTATTGTTTTGTAGTAATGTAGACAGTTTATAGACAATATAGACAAAGAGATGTCATGCATCAGCTTTACTTATAGCAAATTAATGGTATGATTAATCTGTACGACTTCACATGGCAGTTTTTTAAACATATAACCTCCTGTTTTTAAACCGAATGGCTTTATAAGAGTTAAACCACTGCACTGGCAAAGTAAATAACATGCTATTTGATTTATAAAGCTTCTACTTTTAGATTGTGTATAGACTTGCCTAGATGACGCTTGTTCTTGGAAGGTAAAGCATCACCTTTACCAAAGATGAGCAGGAGCAAAGCATTATTTTTGCTTCAGAGCTGGTTGGTTGCCCATGGTCACTGTGGATTTGACACTAGAATGCTGATGAATCTCATCTATTTAATGTGTTTATGCTCACTAAGCCTACAAAGCTTATTGCTGCTCAATGGAGTGTCGCAAATGTACCTAACCCCCCCCCCCCTCTCATTCATAGTGTTGGTCAGGATTCATGTAGGATTCACATCCATGTACGAAACAGACAAGCAGATTTTCTTTGCAAAAACACACAAAATCCCAACTAAACGCACTATCAACGATGATATGTTCGATTATTAACTCATAGTAAGAAACACACCCTTGAGTTCGACCTCCTTTATCCTAATAGCAGCACTAGTGACTAATCATGAAAGGATAATGGCTCCAGAACCGCTCGACATGACTGCCCCAATAAGTAGTCCTCTCTGACAGGTGAGTCCGAAAAATAAAATAACACGAGAATGGCGTGATGGAATTATAGCACCTGACCATTAACATGAAGCATTCAAATGTATGCGAGACCTCATCTCACGCAATTCCACCTGATTCACACTGTCACACAAATTTCCTTAGCGCTTGTAAGAAGGTTCTGTAGGGTGTTGATCATCTTCTCGCAATAGTTTACCTACCAGAGGAAAAAACCCTACTCACTGTCGACTTTTGCAATGAAAATTGTGGTGGAAAACTACTTGAATTGGCGAAATTGTTGGTCTTTCGCCGCGATGTTTGTTGGTAAACGAGACCGTTTAGCTGGTCATCTCATCGAATGAGGGCTTGGCTGAACGCGTGTTGTGATGATCTCACATCACGCGTCTTGGCCCAAATCTGTGGAAAACATGCAGTCGTTTTGAAAAATCGCAAGCTCCTCCGAACATTGTGGAGATTTTGTGTTCATTTCTGTGCTCGCGTAAATCGCGAAATCTTGGAGGGGCTGACAATCGTAGACTTTCCGAATCCCGCCACCTGCTGCACTACACACATCAGCTGAGGCATGCCCTGTACATCGGTAATATTTTTATTTTTATAGACTTTACAGACTTGTAATTCAAACACTCACTCACTCATCTTCCTCAGTGTTTAATTAGCTAGCTAGCTAGTTAAATTGCATTAGCTACCACTTTATCCTAGATATAAATGGGACAAGGGCTTCCGTCCACTTCGCTGGAAGTCTAGCTAGGAAATCTATGATTTGTTCACTCCTGACAAGAATTTCCACAGAAGACACTCAGGTAATTTGTCCTTATTTCCCTCCTTTATTTTCCAGAAACATGGTTATCATAGTGACTGAGCTGAACAACAGTGCTTTATATGCAGATTTTCATTTTTTTTGGATGAGCTTAAACTACAAAAAAAAAACCTACCTTGGTCAAAAGTTTCATTTATACACTCCTATTGTCTTTGTATTTAGTTGAACAGGTTTGTTGACGCTAAACCGGAGGCCATAGGCTTCTATTCCTGTTAGCAACAGTGCCTTGTTGTTCCAGGGATGATCTAAAGAAGACATCTTCAGACACTAAATATATACGGACATTAAATATATATCTGACCTGTATATTAATGCGTCCTTTGAGGTTTATTCACAGGCGTGAAAGCGTTGGCGTTCTTGTAGAATGTGAAAGAAAAACCCTGCTCTAAATCACTCTGAACACCGGCCACAATGTGACACTCTGTCAGAGTAAATACGGTCTAATAAATGAATTAGCTCCATAAATAATGCCTGTAATGACATTTTAACGGACAATAAGTCTGAGCGTTGTCAGGGAAAAAAAAAAAAAAGAAAAGGCGAGTTGATGTATGAGTTTCATGCCTCAGCAGTTCCTCAAAATGAATCGGCTCGGGAAGATAGCGGGGGCCATCGCGACGAGCCCATTTCCCTGGAATTATCGACTTGTTGTCAATTTGCACAGCAGAATTACACATGCAAATTGCGCTGCCTGCACAAACACCACTTTGCCGATGATAAAAACAAATTAACAGAGGCTATAGAACGAGGATTTATTTCACTCACGCGCCCGGGTCAAGCAAGACACGCGTTTGACGATTGTGTGTACCCAATTTTGGTGTAATTATATCTGCAAATTATTCTTTGTAATCTTATTATTTCTTGCCCCAACCTTCTCCTTATGCTCGTAATTAGCATCACGCGCTTTCCCGCTTTTAAAACAATCCAACCGTCTGGATGGGGCCTGGCTGACTAATCGGATATGTGTCGTTTCCCTTTGTCTATCTCTGACGCTGTAGAGCAAGGGCCGAAGGTCAAGGGTTATTAAACGACGTCGAACACCAGAGTCCAAAGGAGTCAGACCACAATGGCCGTGTAATACGGTTCATCATATTCAGAAGCCAAACGAGGAGTCCGTCGCCCTCCGAGTCGGCCATTAGATATCTCATTTACTTTGTACACACTTGGCTAATCTGCTCTAATGAATTCTGCCACCCCGAGCCAGATCCAGATGACTTAAAAAATTATTACCCTTCCCTCGGATGTTCCGGGGTCTTTTTTTTTTTCTTCTTTCTCCTCATTTCAAGGCTCCACTCCGCCTGTCACACTGAGATACTCATAATTAGGGGTTTAAGATGATTAGTTTATCGCGCCGCACTTACCGCCTCTTATCCACCAAGGCCCCAAAAACTTAATAAGCGGCTCTGAGTTTTAAACTCGGAAATGACCACGAAAAGCCTGGAAATAATGAACTGGAGCCCGAGCCAAAGAAAAGGGCCACCACGAGACAACAGTAATTCAACTGTGAAATAGAAACGCAGCAGCTGGTAATCAATAAGGAAAATAATTTGCTATAAAAAAGGCAGAGGAGGTGATGTAGCATGCACAATGTCATCTCTGAACCTTAAATGTTCATGCACGCCGTCATTCGGTTGTCCAGATGTCACACGTGTAATAAAATCGGTATTAAGTGTAGTGGGGAGTCGTATCAGTGGGCGTAATGTAGCTATGTAGCGAGGATTTAGGGCACTTAAGCAAATGTAGCTTAGATCAGAACACGCTAAAATGGAGCTGACATTTTATATAACAAATGTATATATATATATATATACCACAGCCCTGTTAAATTCCCGATTCTGATTGCGTAGAGCGTGTCAAATCACAGGTTTATATTAACGCGCTCCTTTTCGTACATTGCCGTTTCCATAGTAACAGCCTCAGGTCATCTAATCCTAATTAATAAACGGATTAAAAACATATTATTTAACAAAGAAACACACAATCATCGACGATAAAGCGTACTGTACGGAGATGTTTATTCAACACTGAGGGAAAGCGTCTCCAGCGTAAGAGTGATATCAAGCTGCTGTGGTATAAGAGAAAAGTTCAAACGCTTGGGGACGTGCTGTGATTGGAAAACGATCCCCTTCAGGGTGGTAACAATAAACCGCTCCGTGATTGATTATTTTCCTATAACAGCACGCCACGAAGTGTTTTATCGTTTACATAAACACGTGGTATCAGTATTAATAAGTCTCGATCTACCAAGTGGTTATGCAGGACAGAGTGTGCTAAAGTTTACACGTCCTTGAGATTGGCGAAGCTCTCCAACAGCCTGTAAGTAACTGTAATCACAGCCGGATGGGTTATTGCAATTAATAATACCTTTAAATTGACACATTTATTCTCTTTTAGGTGAAGAACTCCAGCATGCTCAGTCCCCAATTATCTGGGTTTTTTTTTTTTTTGCTCCTTTATTTTAATCTCGTTAGCTTCGTTTTTTTCGGACCCTCTTCCTGGAGGCTCGTGGACGAGTGTGAAATTTAGCTCGGCCCGAATTTAGCTCATTTCCGATCAGACGCGAGCAGTTTTTAATTGCTCGATGGCCGGTGGAGATGAAACACACCTCACACTTCCAACTCCACTTCCAGACCTGATTTTAAACCAGGTGACAGTTCTTATAGTCCCTTTAACTTTCACACAACCCCCCCCCCCCAAGAATTTTAAAATATTAATAGCACGGCCCCGCCTTGAATGAAAATACGAACAGCAGGAGATAGGTATCATTAAAGATGAAAGAGGATCGCAAATTGAATTGGCCTCCGAGACTTCGCTTAATACATGACGTGTGGAAGTCCACACCAACTTTAAAAGGAGTTTTTCTAAAAAGTCTTCCTCACCTTAAATTTCTCATTTTCACAGGGGGAACGCTTCACGTCTGGCTGTTAATTTGTGTGCACGGCCCTGTAATCATTCCATTACCTTCTCTGGCATAAAATGATGCCTTTGAATAATGGGAAATATTACCTGATGAATTCATTTAGGAGATAAGATCAGGGGTAAGGGGCTTAAATGCCATCTTAAATTACATGCAGGCATCGGGAAACTTTCAGCTCGTCTCATTTGCATTAGCAACGCGTCAGGCTGTCCTCTATTTGAGAGTCACACACCTTCCCCCAGAAAGATTGGATGAAGACTTTTAATAAATCTAATACTGAGGAAATTTCTCAACTAGAAGGCATTCGCACCCAGAGTAATTTTGTTGTCTATGACTTATATGCTATACTCATTGCTTTTTATTAGTGGAAACATGGCACAATGACTACGTTTATCATGGAGAGCAGTAATCTAATTATTGACCGTATTCTGAATAAGACAATATTCTGGTTAAGGTGTTTACATGAGTTACATCGAATATTCCTTTCATGTTCCCATTTTACATGTTATAGAACGTAGATCAATTAACGTCACGCGTCGTTACGTCCCCACGCCACGCCGTCCGACGTTTCCTCCAGAATTTCACGTATCGACATGCAGTTGGTCTTCGTTATGGGACCGTATACAGTTTTCGGTGTTTTATTTGGAATATGAAAGCTTCAAGTGCAGTTAATTATTTGTCGTGCTATACGTGCAAATAGACGACTGCTTGAAGTCGTGGGCTACGTCCCAAACCGCCTACTTAAATAAACTTATTTCACCTACTTATATAGTAGGCAAGTACGCGGTTTGGGACGCAGCCGTGCTCTCTTGTTTGCCGTCAAACAGTCGAGCGTTGCCGTGCGTGCACGTGTCCTGTTGCAAAATTCAGTGAAAACTCCCACGCGACGTTAATAGTGTGATTAAGGTGTGTACATGTCTCTAACGCACGTCGATAATGCGACTAAAACAGGAGTACTCCGCACGTCTTAATTCCATTTGTGTTTACTTCGAGTACGAGTTTAATCGGATTAAGGTCATCAATAATCGCTGTTTACATGCTAATTTCTTAATCAGAGTATCGTCTTAATCGGGTTAATATCGGATTATTGTTGTCCATGTAAACGTACTGACTGAAATGCAATCACTGTCCAGTCACAGCCCTAAGATATTCTCCAAGAGTGTCTCGGAGTTTACACACTATACTGTAGTATACAATACACAATGCACAATTTTCTTCACCTTTGTGAATCTTCTTCATAGAAACTAGTTACTATGTATTTAAATGAAAATATTTAGCTGCTTGTTAGAACTCTGGTTGTAATTGTATACAATGTCCTTATTTATTTTTTCCCCCATAGTTTTGTTTTGTCTGTGGCATTTAGATGAAAAAAAAAACCCCACACTTGAACTGTTGCTATAGTGCTTATTTTCAGTAAACGTCTGAATGCACCTTCAAAGTCTTCATCTCTGTTAGGCGGTTAAAGCTTCGTGGACTTTCCGTTGCATTGATTGTCGTTGGTGAATAAAACTGAAAGCCTTTTTTTTTTTTCTTTTTCAAATGCTTTTCCAGTTTAGATGTGGTCAAAACAGAGCAACTTTTTTTTTAAAAGAGTCAAACGAACGGGCTGCAATCATTCATTAAAATGTTTTAATTAGATTCAATGGAAAGTCCAGTAATTAGTGCCAGGAAACAGAAATGAATTGGCTAATACTCTGCTTTGCACACGCTGCTTCTGATGAATGTCAAGTCTGAAATGCTGCTCGTTACACAAAGCCAGATGTAATTTACATTTACATTCGTTCATTTAGCGAAAAGCATTTGCCCAAGTGACAAGCGAAGGAGGATCAAGCCCAAGCACCAAACTGTTCAAGAAGCTGACAGAGATATGAGTTCTGCAAGACAGAGTGTTTATCAATTGGTAGACTTGTAGAATGACCAATTTACTGTTCGTTTATTAGGTTCGTAGATGGCTTTGTTGCTAGCTTGTGTATTGAATAACACACTTGGGAAGATAATCAATGATGCGATGGTGTGATGAAGCAGAGTTACTGTTGCCATTCCAAAGTTGATTATTTTCCGATAACATCATCACGAAAGGGTTTTATTCATCTTATACCTTAACCATTAAAAAAAAAAAAAAGATCAATTAAACAATGTCATACTTTTTATCTGTCTATAATTGTATTTAATATTGTGGAACATTCCATCCATCCATCCATCCATCTTATACCGCGTAATCCTTTTTAGGGTCACAGGGAACCTGGAGCCTATCCCAGGGAGCATCGGGCACAAGGTACACCCTGGACAGGGTACCAGTTCATCGCAGGGCACAATCACATACACACTCACACACCCATTCATACACTATGGACACTTCAGACACGCCAATCAGACTACCATGCATGCCTTTGGACTGGGGGAGGAAACCGGAAAACCCGGAGGAAACCCCGCAGCACGGGGAGAACATGCAAACTCCGCCCACACAGGGCCCGACGAAACTCGAACCCCAGACCCTGGAGGTGTGAGGCGAACGTGCTAATCACTAAGCCACCGTAAATGTAAAAGGTACAGCTTTTACATCTGATTGTTACAAAGTGCTGACACTGGAGACTCCTTCCATGAACGCAAAATAAACAGAAAATGTCAGCATATCACTGAAGATCGATTGTACTGTACAAGTCCCAGTGAATGTGCTACGACTATATATTAAACAAAAAACAAGAAAAAACAGTAATGTATTCGACTAACCTGTGATTTGTGGCTAGAACTACTGTTATTCGAAAACGAAATCAGCACCTTCCGACCAATCAGAATGGAGAACTCGACATCGCTGCGGTATAAGGTTGTTTAATTCATCGGTATGTCATAATTATTGTGAATCTGACCTGTTTGAAATCATATTGTTTGCGGTTTCTTATTAATAGAATGGAAATTCATTGAACCCTGACTTCATTTTCCACAGTGTAAAAAAAAAAAAAGCAAAGCCATTTTCATGGCTTTAACTCCCATTAGAGAAACACTCTTATGAAACTTATGAAAGATTCATCAGCTAATTGAACTCGTCTGCTCTAAAACACCAAGGTAAGCCCACCATCATGGTTCAGGAGTGGAGAGAAAAGAAGAAGGAGACTCCTAAATTGTGGAAAATCTCCTGCCTAAAGAGAGAGAGAGAGAGAGAGAGAGAGAGAGAAGAGAGAGAGAAGCCTTCCTCATTACACTCCTGTCATTTACTCTTCATCCCTCGTCCTCTTTAGCGGCATTAAGATGGGATGTAAATTTGACAGTTAGCGCTGTTAGAAAATGGCTAGTTCAAGAAGGGCAGGAATTAGAGATGGGCATTAGGCGCCGATAAGCTCCTTCCCTCCGCCGCGCCAGCTGCTTAACATTCATAGGAAAGTCATCATCAAACAACGTTATCGCCGCTCTGTTGACGGCCGAGGAACATCATCACTATGATAATTTTTTTTTTGCCATAGCTGTGAGCCAAAGAAGCTCTCTTTTATTTCAGCGGTGTGTTAATGAGATAGGGCAATGCAAACTTGCTGCTGAGTCGCTCTGCCTCCAACGAATCCACCCCCCCCTCTCTTTCTCCATCCTTCCCTCTTTCTCTCTTTTATGTCTTCCAGATAGGTATTTTATATTCAGAAACCAGCGTGTTTAGTGTTTAAAGCACCGATATATCAGGACTCTCAGTCACATTGTCAGATTACACTTTACTTTTCATGAAGTGTGTTTACACATTAGAGAGCGATGATCATGCTGGCTGATACACCGTCGCTACATTTTGTCATTTATACATGATATTTTTTTTCCAATGGCACACCAGGTATCATCTGTGTGTCTGTATTGTCCATGTTGTGATGCAATATAACTGTATACATGCTCTCAAAATCTTCGATTTTGCTTACAAAACCTTTAACGACCTAATTTCTGCTCATTTTTTTACTCTTTTTGAGCTTCCTTTTCTTCTTTTTTCACCCTCTGTCCATCTAACGTTTGTAAGCTTAAAGGTCAAGTTTTTCCTGTTATGCCTTTTGCCATGGGTTGTCTTCCGCAATACCACATTGTGATGTTGCTGCAACATCATAATTGATGTTGGTGCTTGGACCCACTAGTCGCTGCTGGCTGCTAGATTTCAATTTGTGTCCTTGTTCTTTTTTTGTTTCTGGACTATCTTTCTTCAAAATATGTTCAAAGTCTGTCTCTTTAGGTCACTTGTTAACTTCTAATTTTATTGAATATCAAGTCACACTATCTATTCATCCATATTCCATACCGGTTATCCTACACAGGGTCATGGGGGGAGCCCTAGGGAACTCGGGGCACAAGGTGGTGGACACCCTGGATAGGTTACCTCATCAGAGGGCACAATCTTTCACACATTCACACACCCGTTCACACACTACGGACAATTTGAGACTGCCAATCAGCCTAGAACACATGTCTTTGGACTGGGGGAGGAAACTGGAACGCCCAGAGGAAACCCATGAATCACGGGGAGAACATGTAAGCTCTGTGCACCCAGAGTGGAGGAGGGATTCGAGCCCCAAACTCCAGGGGTGCAAGGCAACCACTTAGCCACCATGGCCCCCACCAAGTAACACTATTTCAATGAAATTGCATTGGGTAAGTATCAGTCATCCTTGTTTTTTTTTTGGTATTTTTTAACAGTAGCAAAACACCATATGAGATCTAGACATTCTACTCAATTTCTCAATCCTCATACACTAGATAAAATTTACACCATAAACGCCGTGAACTTTTTCACCATTCATGCTGTGCTTTGAAAGCATTTCCCTCATTTATAATATATTAAACCCGTTCCTATATGTTCCTGAGCTAACATGGGTTTTACTTCAGCACTAATCATGATCGCTTAGGAAGAGTTAAGCCACCCTGAGTGTGTATTAGTTCTTATATCCAGACAGATCGCAAGGAACAATAGTGAACACACACTGCTCGCTGCAGATACCAGAATCAGATGTAGGATTTATTCCTTAGCTTTTGTTTGCCTGGTGGGTTTGGGAGAGATTTAGGCGCTGCAGATCTTCCGGACAAGACGCTTGTAAGATCTGGAACTCGAAAAAAGGCTTTAATGAGTTTCCGAACTTTACTAACTCGCAGAGCTTTGCGCACTCCGTTGCCGGAACAGGAACGACAGTGGATGAAATATTATATGTACGTCAACGTAAAAAATCTGGCGTCTTGACAAGCGTGACAAGTATAATGCTGAGATTTGACGACGGTGACGTGGGATTTAAGTGACAGGAAAAAACAACATCAGTGACTTATGACTGAGGATCAAACTCAAGAGACATGTGTTTAGCTGAGAGTATTTGATCCAGCACACGCTAATGGTGTCTTTAATCCTAAATTTGTGCACTGCTTCAATTGCTAATGCTCTGTTGAGGACGTCACACACTTTATAAAGTTACTGTGTGTACATGTGCATTTTAATACATTATCTATCTATCTATCTATCTATCTATCTATCTATCTATCTATCTATCTATCTATCTATCTATCTATCTATCTATCTATCTATCTATCTGCTTGATGTATTATATGAGATTATGAGATATGTATTATATGAATATATGGTCATATCGATTTTTCATAGAATTTCATATATCATATAACATCTATGCAATTAATCTAATAGAGAAGGAAAAGGAAGGAAGATTTTTTAATCAAAAACATACATCAGTAGTGTTATAGATAATTAATAATAACGTCTCACTGTGTGTGTGTGTGTGTGTGTGTGTGTGTGTGTGTTTAGCATCAACGAAGTTTGTCGTGATTTAACGCTGCATTTTGCGTTTCTGTGTAAAATATGCTGAACTGTGCAGAGAGGTAAGAACACAAAGCAAACACTTGCAGCAGCACTTAACGACTTCCTCTCCTGGGTGACTGAGTAAATGATTGGCTGCTTAAAGCGCTTGTTTGTTTTGTTTTTTTACCACCTCCCATGAGCATCTTATTTTTACTCATCTTTTCAGAATTTTTTATTTATTTTAATTTTTTTTAAGACTCTGAGCCTGAGAATAAGAGGCCTACAGCGCGGTGCGTTGGACTCCAAAGCCACTTAAGGATTTGGACATGAAAGACGCATCACTACGCTCCTGAAATGAAGTTTATTTTTCCACCCGTCCCGATTGACTGAAAGTGGCACCTCGAAGGCAAAAGAGAAAAAATTGGATTGGTGTTGTCTTTTTGTTCAGTGTGAACATTAAGAACAAAGCATGCTGACAATGTTGTGCAGGTATGTAGAGCGCTCTGGGTATTGCTGCTGGGGAAGTGCGACTAGATAAACGTGTAGTAGAATACGTAAGTGTAAGTAGGCTAGATACATGATCTGAACCAAGTTGATCATCTGTCAAACGGTCTGGTCTTGTAGCAGCTCAAGCTTAAACCCAACCTTAATCCTAAAAGACTATTGAAGAGCACTAGCTCTGATGAAGTCCAGGCGTTAAACACTTAGTGGAGTGCTGTTATGGGAAAATAATCAATGACCGGTTGGTGTGATGAAGCAGACATAGTGTTACCACCCCAAAATGGGTTTCCCCCTCCATTCTTATACTTCAGCAATTTACAATCTTTTCTTAATTAACAACATGTTGTGATCTACATCGATTTCATCCATTTTCTAAGCTGCTTAACCTTCACATTGTCACGGCGGACCTGGAGCCTATCCCAGGGGACTCAGGACAGCCTTGATGGTGTGCCAACCAATTGACGGGCACAATCACACACATTTACACACTACGGACACTTTGGACATGCCAGTCAGCCTACAGGGCATGTCTTTGGACTGGGGGAGGAAACCGGAGTACTCAGAGGAAACCCCCAAAGCACGTGGAGAACATGACGAACTCCGAACACACGCAGCATTTGGAATCAAACCCCCAACCCTGGAGGTGCGAGGCAAACATCTGAAAAAATAAGGCACCCTTTTACTTTTATCCATTTATTGTTATGTATAGTGTTGTGGAAGAGGCTCAAAACAAGTTCATGTTATCGCTTTCGTTATAGCTGCTATAAACATAAACTTTTTTTTTCTCTCTCTCTCTTAAGAGAAAATCTGCTCGGAGTTGCAGTTATAGAAAATGAAACAATCAACATCTTCTGACCAATCAGAATCGAGAATTCAACAGCCCTGTGCTATAAACTGTTTGAGCATTGAAATATCGTCCCTGTGATATATTCTTATAGTTTTCTCATCATTGGGGTATTTTTCCCCCCTTAGAACATTTCCTCTCGTCAGTGTTGATGCATGTGAGGGCAGCTCTTTTTTTCTGTAAGACAACGGAGGGCTGTCTTAGCAACACGGGGGCTTCAATCGGTCCCCGAGAACCCTCGTTAAGTTTCTTTAATAACCCCCGTGTAAACTTAAACCCCTCTCTCATTAAGGGCGAGTCGGGAGTAATGCTCTCCTGATTGCTCGGTGGCACAACGAGAGGGAAAAACCAACAGGGGTCACTCTTCTACATTCCACCGAGCCATTACAGGGTGAAGCGTTTCCACCTGGGCCTGATGGAGCCAGTGTGTGTGTGTGTGTGTGTGTGTGTGTGTGTGTGTGTATGAGTGTGTGTATGTGCACAGTAACTTATCGCAGGCCAAAAACAGAGCTCTCATTGTTGCGGAAGGTGGTGAGCACCAAATCAGGCCTCAACGAGGGCAATGAGTCTCGTATCTACAGACCGACTCGAGCCACTGACCTTCAGGGATGAGAATGGAAATTCCCCTATTTTTTTCCCTTCTTTTTCCTCGCACACTTCACATGAGCTGCCGAAGCATTACTTTGAGCCCATTACTTTCCTAATCACATTGTAAAAAATCCTCAGCTCCTTTCATGCATCCCACCCTCCTTCTTTTTGCTCTTGCTCGCTCCCCTCTGCGTCGGTGTTCGCGTTCTCCGACTGTGAATGGATTACGCCGAAATAGCTGTTAGTCAAATTTGAGGTCAGCTCCCGAATCCATTTGTGAGTGTGTGTGTGTGTGTGTGTGTGTGAGAGAGAGAGAGAGAAAGAGAGAGAGCGAGAGCGAGATCGAGAGAGACACACACAATAGCATTGCTGTATTCCAGCTGTAGTGACCTGCTTTCCAGCAGTTCTTCTTTATTTTGGAGCCGAGGCTTAGTTCCTCATCGACGAAAGGCACAATTTCTGTAATCTATATAAAAGAAAATAAAAAAGAAAGGATGTCAGATGACACCAAAAGCAATAGCAATTATTTGTTTGTTTGTTTGTTTGTTCATGACTAATTCTGACTTCATTGATCAGTTCATCGAAAAATAAATGAAGCACCTCCATAGCATTAATGGATGCTGAAAGCTAACTTTAACGTCGTCTTAAAGAACTACTGGTAGTATCTTTGTTCTACAAAGATGGAGTGAGTGTGTGTGTGTGTGTGTGTGTGTGTGCTGTAACTCGGTCACGGCCGGCGGTAAATCTGCTCTCAGCTTGCCCGCCGTCATGGAAACGAGTTATAATCTGGAAAATGAGGCAAGCGGAGAGGCAAACTGACCTCGTGTGTATCGGCAGGTTATCCTCTCTCGCAAATATTAAAGTAAGAATGGCTGCTCAGGCCAGGAGGCACCGCACAATAGCTATGTTTGTAGAAGGAGAAACCGGATCCTCGGGAAAGGAAAGCGTAAAGTGACTTGGCAAACGCACACAACAACTGGATGTCATTGAGAGGAGAAGACCTCTGAACGCGTGTGTGTGTGTGTGTGTGTGTGTGTACGCCATCTTTGCTGTACCTTGCGATAAATTTAAGCGTTTGGTAAAGTAAGTGTTTGGTGCCTGGGATAGAGTAGTTGGAGTGAGTGTAAAAACCTCCTGATGATGTGTGTGTATATATAACGCGGCCCTGTTAAATTCTCTAATCTGATTGGTTCAGAAGCTCCGAAAGTAGTTTAGCCTACAAGCCAAATCACAGGTTTATACTAACGTCCTTGTTCTAATACGTACCCAGGGACTTGTACGTCCGATGCGTCACGTTAACAGGTTTAAAAACGTGCAATCGGTTATATAATGAAGCGTTTCTGAGATGTCTATTTAACATTTATGGAAGGAGTCTCCAGTGTCAGCGCTCCGTTACAGTCGGAGGTAAAGCTGTAACGTTAAGTTTTCCAACACGGGATAGTCTTCAGGACAGAGGAGTTTATATTTTGCAGTTTCTTGCTAACACGACGGTTTATATCTGTTAGAATCTAAGCGATGAGAGCGTCCATCTAGTTTGGTGGATTTCCCACTACGTTAAACGTAAGTATGAATGGGGAAAAAATATATATTATTCACGTATTAATGCATATCGCAATGCATTGTGACTTATTAGAAGATTGTTTGATATTTCATTAATATTGAGAAATATTGTAACTACTGGAATAAGAGGAATAAAGCTCAAAGTGCGCTGTAATTGGAAATTAATCGGTTCCGGTGCGGAAACTGTGACTTCCATTCCAGTCATCAGACCACCTGACCACCCAGTGCTTGATTCATTTCCTATAACAGCATGCACCTAAGTGTTTTCTTATTTACACCTTACCCACACCTACTGTACATTTCTAGCATTTTATGTAAATTAAGTGATGTGAGAGCCTGTTGGTGATTTGCTCAGATTCTCAGAAAAATAGATTCTTCAACAATGCAGGTCTGAATTTTACAGCCATTTCATCCAGTTCCCCAGCAATCCAACCCTGGCTGGGCGTAAGCTTAATTAGGGAAGCGATGGAAAGTGCGTGTTAATTTCATTCATTTCAAGCTTTGTTAAGAGTCCTTACAGTGCACCTTGTCCCTGTTTCATTTATTAAATCCCAATTAGTAAATGCCTCCCCTTAATGATGCTCATACTCCTTTTATTATTGTCAAGAAACAAATCCTGTCGTTCAACTAAATATGAAATGTGTCTAATGTGAAAAGTGCTTGTTGTTAAAGAAAAAGAAAGAGAGCGAGAGAGAGAGAGAGAGAGAGAGAGAGAGAGAGAGAGAGAGAGAGAAAAGCAAAATGCATTGAAGCCAGCCAAGTGCATTACACACATATTAAAGTCATTTTCGCTTTGCCTGCCAGAATTGGCCTCGGCAGTGTTGAAAAAAAAGAAAATCAATTTGAACTTCTCATTGTAGTTTCAGGTATATAGGCTCCTTTCACTGCTTAACTTTGAAGTAAAAAAATAAATAAATAAAAAATGTAGGTGGTGTTGTGTGGACGCGGGTGTGTTTTCCAATCTTCACAGGGACCCCGTAACGGTGTCCCCATAAGGGAAGGAATATCTGACAGTTCTGACCTTGTAAGGACGTTCGGTTTGTCCTTTAAAAGAGCGAAAAGGTTTTGTTTTGGTTGCTGAAGTTGACGTAAAGGTTAGATTTAGGTGCAATTCGATGCATTAATGATTATCTCAGTGAACGGTCCTCACTAGGATAGTAAGACAACTGTGTGTGTGTGGCATGCTGATGGTAGTGGTGGGGGTGTTGGGCGTAGAGGAGTGACATCTCATCATCAGCAACTTCAAAAAGCACGCTGCCACTTAGCACTCAGCAAGCTAATGTCCCCGAGCCATTGGGAATGTAAATTATTCAAACTCATTTAGCGCCGGCAAATTGGCCTAAGTTCAATCAAGAAAAAGCAGGCGCGAGAAGAGCGGCCTAATTGTGCTTGTTTGTCAAATGAAAAATTTCATTTGGCTGCGGAATGGAAGCTGCCAGAGGAAATTCTTTTTTTAAGGTGAGCTCCTAGCTGTATTATCACCTAAACGCAGTAAAATCCATAATCACGCGGTGATAATGAAAATGGAGCCGACGTTAACATTCAGGCTTTCGTGGCCCCCGGGGCGGCCGACGATAAAAAATTAAGTACCGTGCTCTTCGTTCCTGGCACAGTGACACCCGGGCTGCTCTCGAACCGCCGAACAAATTTTTTTTTTTTTTTTTTTTGCATTTAAAATAAACTTTATCAAAGCGCCATTGCAATGTGGAAAATGTCAACGCGGGATGCTCTGAAGGCAAATTGGATTTCCATTAATTGTAAAATTATTGCTTTTGACTGATGTATTGCTATGCTTGTTAAGAGCTGCCAGTGGAACGAGTCCCTCTCTCCATTTTTATTTTATTCTCCGCTTCTCTGGAAAAAAAAGATAGATAGATAGAGAGAGAGAGTGGGGGAGAGAGAGAGAGAGAGAGAGAGGCTGGACATCCAAGTTGTAGTGAAATCACCTGTAAGTTAACCACTGGTCAAGTTTGCCCATATTTAATTTTCTTGTTTTATGGATTTACTTATTTTATTTGTTTTTTTTTTATTCGAACATGAAGTCACATATCTTAAAGCACAATCAGATTCATGAATCCCATATTTCTGAATAAACGAATGTTGTCCGGGGTTCGATTCCCGCCGGGGCCCTGTGTGGGCGGAGTTTGCATGTTCTCCCCGTGCTGCGGGGGTTTCCTCTGGGTTCTCCGGTTTCCTCCCCCAGTCCAAAGACATGCATGGTAGGCTGATTGGCGTGTCTAAAGTGTCCGTAGTGTATGAATGGGTGTGTGTGTGTTTGTATGTGATTGTGCCCTGCGATGGACTGGTACCCTGTCCAGGGTGTACCCCGCCTTGTGCCCGTTGCTTCCTGGGATAGGCTCCAGGTTCCCCGTGACCCTGAAAAAGGAATAAGCGGTTGAAGATGGATGGATGGATGGATGAATATCAAAGCAACAAAGTGGTAATTAAAAAAAAACTGAAATATTTAAGATCGCTATCGCTATGTTATGTAGATATAGATCACAACTGAGCAACACAAATCATAATTTCAAGGTATCAACTGAAATAATGTTTTAAATCCTTTTACAGAACAAACCAAACCGAAATCCATTTCAAAACACCTGAGATGGTTTCATCTAAACCTGGAAAGAGGAATGCAAGGGTTTTTTGTTTTTTATTTTGCATTTTGGCGTGCTAGCTACATTCTCAACGTTTACGTGAAAACTTGTCAATCGGTTTGAGCGAAATCCAAAACAACAATACAACAGAAACCTTAGATTTGCATTCCAATCTTCCGACCACGTCACTCTCGCCCTGCTGTTGATTCAACTCTGAGCTAATCCTGAGCCGGTCGTTTGCAAGCTAAGGCCACTCTAAACACCATCGACAGACGCCACACGGGAAGCTCATGATACTCCAAAACCTTGTTTATTCTTTTCCTGGAAAGAAAGGAAGAATACTCTAGAGAGCTTATTCTTGACCTCTAACACTCAGCCCTTCACCTCACTATTATTTATCTTTATGTAGGTGATTCTGCGATTGCAGTGCAACTGTACCCTTGTAAGTCTTCAATATATATATATATATATATATATATATATATATATATATATATATATATATATATATATATATATATATATATATATATATATGTTTCTTTTTAATTATTATTATTTTTGTATATGGAATCCACGAAAAAATATGTGTTAACCCATCTCAGGCAACAACCCATTAACCCATTTTATTTTGCAAACACGCTGCATTTCGCAATAACAGGGATTAGGTTTATAGTGTAGATTACAAAATACAAAATATATGCTAATGACCAAAAACAAAATGCTAGTGACATGAGGGTTTGACATGAAGGACTTTCTAATGATTTGCATGTTGAAATAAAATAATAATCCACTTTTAATCTATAAATGGAGGAAATTGGGTTGTACTTCCAAAGTGGCCACGTCGGTATCACTCCCTCGTTGGAAATAACAGAAACTTGAAAAGACTTTTCTTCTTGCCAATGATCTTCCAAAAGTTTGAAGGATGTATCTCATTGGGGTGAATGTGTTCAGCTAACAAGGTTCAGTGTCTGTTATGCAGCATGTGGAAAAGACTATGTTTATTGTGTTTTATATATATATATATATATATATATATATATATATATATATATATATATATATATATATATATATATATATATATATATATATAGTGTATATATATATGTACACATAATGTTTTATAATATTTTATTAATTTTACATAAGCAAAGTGCATTTTCTCTGTGTGTTCTGCTGTTCATTCAGATCAGTGCCTACTATTCTGCATCTTAAAACCTACAGCAAAAGCATCGTTAATACTGAGGGTTTAAAAAAAAGAAGAAAAAAAAAATGCAATTTCCCTCTAAAGACTCTTTCATCAAAGCCATGTTCTCTCCTATTTCATTAACTGTAATACAACGAGCTTAATTTTCTCTTTGTAACTGTAATTTGGCATTTAGTGTGCACCTAAAATACTGTTTACACTGTCATCAGTCACTTCTAATAAAGAAAATTGCTCTTCCTCTAACGTGGCTGTGGTATCTATCAATTAAAATGACCTAACACATCGCACTTGGTATCGTGGGTTATTAACATCGAGGCTGTTTGGAAATCATTTAAGATGATTGTCTTTTCACTCATCTGGACTCATCTGGATATTTCGATTAATGGGATTTTATAATCGTTTTTTTTTAAGTGAACTTATTTCTCCGTAAGTCTGGCCTGGCCTTGGTGCTCCTGATAAGCTGCTAAATTTAAAGCCTGACGTGCATAGATGAAAAGGACTGTATGGAAATTTATAGTTGAGTTCTGCCCTTTAGTGGTTGCTGGACAGAATTACAAGTGGAGGAGAGGTGTAAAAAGGAAAATAAGTATGTGATGGTGTTCTCCTACTGCTGTTCAGTCTTTACAGGTGAACTCAAGTAAACACAACCGAAGTGCCTTGAGTGACAATCAGCTTGTGCATACATCGGACGCAAATTCTTGAATCTGATTGGTCAGAAGGTGTCGATTAATTTCCATTTGCTGCTCTGACAGCCAGGTGTATATTAATGAGCACACAGACTTGTATGGCAGATGATCCACGTAAGCACATTTTTTCAATACATTGGCACGGTGAAGTTTTCTTTTATAAGGAGGTGTTTATTTAACACTTAACATAACATGGAAGGAGTCTCCAGTGTCAGTTAACACTCAGAGGTAAAGCTGAAAGTTGAAGTTTACCGACTCGGGACAGTTTTCAGGATGGAGGAACTTGCACTTTGTTGTTGCTCAATAACATGACAATGTTTTGTTTGTTTTTGCGTTATTAAATTCAAGAGAGAAACAAAATGGCTGCTGATGGAACGTTTATAGCTGCTATAACGTAGCAGGAGCTAACTTGCGGACTTTTGCAGACGTTCCATAATGTTACATGTAAATATAAACAGATGAATAGTTATACATGGTGTTCTTTTGTCACCATTTTCGTCACTTTATAGGGTAGCTTGAATGAAAAGTACAGTCTGTTCGCATTGTTATTTTCTTTTGCCCAACAACAATGGAGTGCTATGTATAACTAATATGGTAGGTTCATTTGAAGAGCACAAGGTCTGACTACAAGCTGAATGTGACTGTTCACTCTGTTCTCCACTCACACTGACGCTCCCTCTGTAAAAATACCCGCAATATGACCGGGCGATCAGTGCCGTCTTTGTCCAGGCAGCCTCCGATCAGGCAGGCACACGACCCCGGCCCTTGACCCGCTCTAATTAAATACTGGATTAAGCAGGAGGAAGCAAGCCGCCTATATTTCAGGCGAACGACCGTCCGCTCAAAGCCCTTTAAAATGAGCTAAGCGATGCGTTTAACTTTAGGAAGCTTACCTCCTCCACGTTGGGTGTCATGTTAGGCCCGATACAAAGACGCTGTTTGTTCGGGCTCTTAAGCGTTCGTACGGCACCGAGGATTCCGCTCAGGACCGGAGAACTGTTTTTTTTTGTTGTTGTTTTTTTTTTTTTTTATATTGAGAGCTATATGAATCCACTGGTGCTGGTAGCGTTTCAAGGGATCTACTCAATTTTACCGCATGCCTGTTCTCTAGAATGAGGTAATTACTTATTGGACATCAGTCTAATCACATAACTGTTCATTATCATTGTAAATGAGAACATGAATGTGATAGCAGACTTAGAGTGAGGGTTATACACTTTCTGTAGCTTAATTCTCGCTAGGTCTAAACCTCTTTGCTTCTAATGATAAGAAAGTAAAAAAAAAAAAAAGAAAGAAAAAAGTGTTCAGGCTGGGTTGTAGAGAAATACAAGAACCCCATTTTTCACTGTTGCTGTGTGTGTAGAGCGTAAAATTATAATTAAACCCCGTAAAAATAAAGATACGGCATGTCTAAGTGGAACCTGAGATTGAGTTTAAGTGATACTGAGTGGCACCTGACCTCAGGAAATATCCTCTTGCTGGCATTATGGAATTAATTGCATTTTATTTGCACAAACAAGACAGCCTCGAGACATCCACAGCACATTTGTAAACAGTGGGTAAGAATCAGACCGTGTAATTCATTACGGGAAAACATTATCTACCGAATTAGGGCTGGGACAAAATACTGGTGTATGAAGATATGGGATTTTAAAATAGTTATATCATTAATGTTTTGCTATACCAGTAATGTTAATGACAAATGAATTATTTTCTTTAAATCAGAGCTGAAACACTGCTTTAAGTCCCTGAGTCTGTGATGGTATGGGAAATTGACAGTATAATCAGCTGTACAGCTCAGTAGCTTGTTTAGAACTATATCATGGTGCAAGCACCAAACACCAATACCATCGGTAAATAGAACAAGAATCATAATCTTAACTCGTAACCCAATTCATTTCTCTCAGTTTATCAGAGGCATATAGCACATTATATGTCGTGGTAAATTAGCGGCAAAAATATTTGGATAATATTTCTAATAAAATGAACTAGCTAACAAATCTATCTAGCTAATGCTAAAGAGACTCCTAGCTAGCTAACAAAACTACTTGGATCATTTTAAAGAACATCCTCAAACAAAAGCCAAATTAGAGAAAATTCCCAAACAACGCTAGCTAGATATGCTTGGGTAATATTTCTAATAATAGCTAGTTTAAAATGCTGTGTAGATAATGTTAAGGACATTCTAAAAGAACCCAGTAATAGAGGGAATCCCCACACAAATCTAACTAGCAGTGTATTGGAACTTTACTAATATTAACTGCAAACTAAAGCTAATAATGTAAAGTAAATTCCTCACACAAAGATAACCAACCATTATTAGGAAAGTGATCTGATATTAGCTAGCTAGAATTGTGTGGGTACGTTTTCTAGTTTGACATTATATTATATCATATTAACATATTACATACTTGATGATAAACCTGATGACTAGCTAGGTTTGTTAATATGTTTGGGAGCTAGCTAATGTTAAAGACCCTCCACAAACAACAGCTAATAATACCAGAAATATCCAAACCAAAACCCAAACAAAAATTCTGGTATTAGCTAACTAACAAAGCTATTTAGCAGTGTTAAAGGACACGTGATAATAGAGTAATAGAGAAAATCCCCCACACACACGACTGGAAAACTGATTGGGATACATACCCATATTAGCTAGCGAGGACAGCTGTTTAGATAATGTTAAAGGACAGCCTGAAAGAGGATAATGATAATAATAATAGAGAAATTTCCCACATAAATCGAGCTAACTGTGTTTGGGAAGCATGAGCTAGGTAGCAAAGCTGTTTCGCTAAAATATTAAATAACATCCTCAAACGAAAACTCATAATCGAGGAACTTTCCACACAAAGCTAGCAAGATGTGTTTAGGAAATGGTCTAATACTAGCTAGCTAGCCTTGTGTGGGAATTTTCTCTATAATTTGCTTTAGTTTGAAGTTACTTAAAAACGTGTATAACTAGCTAGCTTGCTAATGTTCTTGGGAGCCTATTTAAGGCAAAATAGACAAAACAATATAAATATTATGTATGTATATGTGGTGACTTAGTGGTTAGCATGTTTGCCTCGCATCTCCAGGGTTGGGGGTTCGAAGGATTCAGATACTCTGGTTTCCTCAACCAGTCCAAAGATATTACAATTGGCTAGGTAAGGATTAAAGCACTTGGGGGTATGGTGTTACAGGGAAATAATCCATGATATGAAACAGCTTTACTGTTACCACCTTAACGTCGATTACGTATAATCCTATAAAAGCACATCCCGAAGAGTTTTATTCCTCTTATGCTGCCACGATCTCCCAATGATACTAATTTGTAATTTATTAATGAACTGCTCTTTAACCCCTGCTGAAAACAAACAAACAAAACCAATAGAAACCCTCATATAATTGTAATGGTTTTAATAGTTATACTGGGAATTGTATTGGTTTTAATGGAAACTGTAATGGTCCCTGGGAATTTGTTGCCTTCTGTAGCTAGCATGTTATGTCTAGTGGATACCATTAAGGGCCAATAATGGTAATGTTTTAATGGTTAGCTGATGGTTTTAAAGGTATTTGTAGTGGAAGCCATTAGAATTTCTGTATGTATGTATATATATATATATATATCAGGAACCATTTACTGTTATATTTAATATTGTGTAATGTCCACAAGACCTACAACGTATTATGATGAAAATTCATAAATGCATTATAAGCACTGCTTTAAAATGTAATTCCATACGCATGCATTATTATGTGTTATGAATGTATGCCTATGGCGTTCGTAGAGCATTTTTCCTTTGTATTTATTTTGTGTTTAAACCATTCATACCTACAAATGCAATAATGTTCACAAGTGAAGAACAAAGTGCCAACTTTCCATTCAGCATGGCAAACTTACCTCAAACCACACACAGTCCACGTACAGATAAATAAGTGCATAATCTCTACACTCAGCTCTTATCACGTCCATGTGATTCCAGCGACACACACACACACACACACACACACACACACACACACACACACACACACACACACACAGCTGATGAAAGCAAAATCATCTTTAAATAGTGGCTTAAGATGATGACTTTCGATAAGTCGTGCCACAACAGGTTTGATCAATGAAGCATGTATTCGTCGTATTGCCTATTTAGATCACGCCGATTAGCAGAACTGGACGTTTAAAAGCCACTTAAATTATAGCAGCAAATCTGTTTTTTTTTTTTTTTTCTGAATTATTAATCTGTCTGACGGAGGTGGGACTCGACATGTTTATAATGGACCACATAAAGCTGGAAAGGAGATAAAAGATCAGAATAGGTTTAGGTATTTGATAAGAACAGAGGTGTGAATGCGAAGTATTGTTATCTCCTACTCAGAGTTCCTCTTGTGACAATATCATTCTACGTGTTATTTATTTATTTTTTTTTATTTTTTTTTTCAAAACCCCTAAAGCCTTCGGTATCAACCTGACATTAGACTCCGGTAAGTACCCCATTTCTTCAGTTTACCAAGCACTTGAGCTCTGTTGTATCTGCCGGAGCTTACACACATACACACACACACACCTCTTGCCATTCCCCTCCACCAGGGCTCCTTATCATCACAAGACAGTCTCAATGCTAATTTTCCGTTTACCAGGCAGTCCAGCGCCTGTCCAAATAACGATAGGAATCTCCCCATGCTGTTTGCCCGTCATTTCACGTGTGCCATCTTTTCCCAGCCTAAACTCCATTTAAGTTTTTAATAACATTTTATGATGGTCCACATCCGGGTAAACACAATCTGATTACCTAGAGGAATTGAAAAATGCAGGGCGGACAGCAATTGGTTTGATGTTTTTTTCTTTTTCTTTAAGGACTAGAGAACAGAAGAATCGTTTTGTTACACGTTACACACTTTTAGTAGGCCTGGATGTGTGTCGGTGTGTGTGTGGGCATGTTTCTATATCTTGGTAGGGACCAAGGACTGGAGTATCTGCGAGTTTTGTCGTTTCACGTCGACTTAATTAATAAATCCCGGGTTTCTTTGCTGTCAACGGCTGCGGTTTTTAAAACATAAAATTTGCAAATGCACAACTTGTGGTTGACTCGTGTCCATGCTAATGGCATGAAGAGATTATGGATTTACACTCATGGATATCAAACAATTGCAAACACAACACAGGTTTATCCAAAATGACTCTCTTTGTTAAATATAGGTGTGCAACAATTATTGGCACCTTTTTAGTCAATACTTTGTGCTACCTCACTAAGATAACAGCTCTGAGTCTTCTCCTATAACGCCTGATGAAGTTGGAGAATACATGGCGATGGATCTGAGACTGTTCCTCCATACAGAATCTCTCCAGATCCTTCACGTTTCGAGGTCCACGCTGGTGGACTCTCCTCTTCAGTTTACCCCACAGTTTTTTATGGGGTTCAGGTCATGGGACTGGGATGGCCACGGCGGGACCTTGATTTTGTGGTCAGTAAACCATTTTTGATGTATGTTTTGGATCATTGTCCTGCTGGAAGATCCAACCATGGCCCATATGAAGCTTTCTGGCAGAGGCAGTCAGGATTTCATTTAATATCTGTTGAAATTTGATTGAGTCCATGATGCCATGTATCCTAACAAAATATCCAGGTCCTCTGGCTGAAAAACATCCTCAAAACATTAAAGACCCACCACCGTATTTATCTGTGGGCATGAGGTACTTTTCCCACACGGCTACCTCTCTGTGTTTTGTTTGCAATTGTTTGATATCCATGAGAGCAGAGTATTTCTGTGAATTTTTTGACAAAAGATTAAACAATAAAGACAAATTGTCAAAGCCTTCTTTGCTCATATTTACCAAGGGTGCCAATATTAGTGGAGGGCGCTGTATAGTGGATGACTCATGAGAGGTTAAATGGAGTCACTTGATCTTTTTTGGTAGTATCTTAGTGAGTATAAAGTGTACTTATAGTGAGTTGGGACCAGCAAAATGTTGCAGAGGTTTTATTAATGCTTCAGTTATTTATCTGAAATACACAGGTTGGGAAGGACACTTTGTTTACAAAGTCTACCTTCATATTTTTAACAGTAATATCAGTGGAAAACAAATGGCACCCCAAGCATGCAATCAACCAAAGCACATTTTGACAGCCTTACCATTCAACCTCAATGAAGTATTGTAATTCTCTGTACTTTCCAGCCCGGCCTATGACATGAGAACCGTTTTTCTGTTCTTCATTCAGACATTCCAGTCCAGTAATTTGTAGACAACATATCTGAGAAAGTTCCCCGTTTCACTGTTCTTGTCTGATTTGTCACACAATATGGATTTTTGTTACACCATTAAGAACCTGAAAGTACGACCGGATCATTTGTGTTTTGCACAAAAGAACATCGCTTCCCCAAATTATTTCAGTGTCCGTTCCAGGCGTCTAAAGTTCAGCGTCTCAAGCAATTCGTTGATCGTTTTAGATTTCCCCACCAATAAACGCTTCTTTGTGTTTGACCGAGCTGCTCTGGACAAGCGCTGGCCCACGGCTGCCTAAATGGCCCGATTCTGTTTCCCCTTACTCACTGTAAATTTCAATAATTTGTTTGACTGGCTTCTCTCCCTGTCACTTTTTATCATATTATCAATGACCACTAAATTTCTCCCTCGCCTGCTCCAGTAGCAGAGCTGACCCCGCTCCCTATTACAGTTCTGTAATGAAGTGCAATGGACTGGTAATTGGTTCACATTATACCAGATCAGGTAACATTAGCCTTATTTCCTTATCGCAATGAGTCCTGCTGCTGCCTTCTCAATGAGAAACTCAACACAGCCTTTCCCTCGCTTTAATGCACGGGGTGTCATCCAAATAACATTTCAGCTCATCCAGGCAATCCCCCCCTCCCCATTCCAGTTTTCTATTTCAAGATTGCTCTCGATGTTTAGCTAAGCGATTTCTGCTTGTCTGCCGGTTCCTTCTGCTTGAAAACTCCCGAAAAGGCGGCGGCCATTAAGCACGGAGATATAAGCGGATAGCATTCCCCATCCAGAGGGAAGTACAGTATGCAAGATGGTAACCTAAGTGAATGGGTGAAATGCGAGCAGGCCGTACAGTGGCCTCCTGCCCCCTTTTTTTCATTCGAGTGGCCCAGACGGCTGCTGCCTTTTGTTCGAGCACTGCGAGCAACAGGAGCCAGAGCACAGTCATGTTTATTTCAGCTCAAATGAGTTCCCTGGCCATGCGCATAGCCACGTATTAGCCATGACCATTGTTTTGTCTGCTGGCCGTTTACTGTTTCATCCACCCAGGCCGACACTGCTTAGCAAACGAAGTTTGGTCCTGCCAAATGTGGTTACATACGTGCTAACTCTGTAACCTTAGAACTTCACGAACTGAGGTTTGCTTTTTATAAGATGCCGGAATATTACATTCACAGGCTGAGAGATCCGTACTCTTCTCAGAGCGTCTTGAACCTAGCAAGATTGAGATCAGTAATCATAAGAGAGTGCATCCGCCTTCCTTCGAACTCGCATTTCCATTTGCCTCGCATTCTCTCATGTTAAAATTGATAGCTGCATTGGTCAGTATTTGTATTGTTCCTCTATCATGAATAACATGGAAATATATTCGGAATGAACAATGCAACATGTTTATCATACACATGAGTGGAAAGCGACTGAAAAACGTCATTTACAACACACCTGTCAGTCATGTTACAGACACGCCCCCAATGGACCTTCGGTCTACCCCCATTTTTAGCACTCAGAAACCAAAATATAGCAGATTAACAAATCCTAGTGCTTAAACCATGATCAAGGTATAATTACATAAAAAAAAAAATCCTGAGTCTGAAATCTGGAAGATTCTTATTATACCAAATTACACCCATCATGTTATTATTCCAGTTATAAACTGGGAAACTGTTTGGTTTCCCAGTTGACAACTTGAGTGGTTTTCCAGTAATCCAATATGCCTTTTTGATCAAATGATGTTCAGCAGTGTAGGTTCTGTCCTGGGGCCAAGCATTTTTCCTTTCCAGGAACTTATCGTTAGGCCATCGAGATGATGATAATTAAATTTTTAATTGTGTGAAAACAATTTTGTGTAAGGGATGACCCCCCCCCTCTTTTCTCTTGTTACACTAACAGCCATGTTCTGGGATGCCTCCAAAACATCCTTCCCCATTTAGCCCTGGCCTGTACTATTACACACCATCTATACATAATTAATAGAGTGGTAGTCTTTTAGCCTGGCACAGACGGGTGTCATGCCTAATGCGACGCTCAGGTAGATGTTAATGCTTAATGTTGCAAATAACACGCGACACGACTAAAACCGCAGGTTACTTTGACAATAAAGTACATGCTTAAATATTTCTCCCTAAAACAGTTGGTTTTTTACAGCTCCCAGGTCTGTAACGGCATTTAATCTTCCCCCTGAACATTGATCGCAGACTATAGAGCAAGATTTTGGACAGCAATGTTAAAACATTGGAGCAATGCTCCCTTATTAATGTCAGTTCACTGGGAGTCCGGCAGAAAGGTAAAAATACGGTCGTGCACCTGATGCCTGCTCGTGGACTTTAGAGGAATTAAGCGGCTTCTTCTACAGGAAATTATCCTTCAAGATGGAGCTTATGGATCAGTGGTCTTTCCTACACTCCCTGGAAATCCAAAAATGTAATCGCGCTTGTACTGATTATAGCCAGCCATGGTTTATTGTTTGTCAGGGAGCAAGACAAGGACAAAGGGACATGACAAGTTCAGGAGAGGACCACTTGGTACGTTTGTTCTAGATTTTGCACAAGTTATATAGCATGACTCACGTTAAATTGGTAAGTCGGATATATTAACTGTTAGCGGAAATGATAGAATAGTTGTGGAGGAGTCATAGAAGAAAAAAAATAGTCCAACCCATGAGATTTATGGTAATTACTCCTTTTATTAATGTTTTTGTTTTTTTTTTTTATTTATTTTTTTTGAAAGGGAGCAAACACTTGTAACCAGCGCACAGAAAACCCAAACTCATGTTAAACTACCTGCACTCTGCTGCCATCTTGTGAAGTGACATCAGATTACCGAGATGGAAAGGCGGAACCTTTGACGGATCCAACAGAAGCTTCTAGTAAATGATCACTGTCTGGCGGCAGTGTTTGTTGTGAATGCTGAAGATTTCATTGTTTTACAATTACACCTCCGTTTAGCAGCTTACAATAAATGCAGTCACCTCTTCAGTTCATCACAGCAGTTTGAATTCGTGTCACCGATCCCAGCAACACTACCACTTGGTTCAAGAGCACGTTTATTTGAGACTTTTGTAGCCTCTGATCAACCGTTTCTGGAAGGAATACTCAGTTTCTGAAATTGAATGACCCGAATTCCGTAAATGCTGAAAATAATTTGGTTTTGCAGTAATCTTTGCACCTCAAACTGATTAGTCTGTATTATGTAACCTCACCATTTTGTCTTTATCAGCACTATTCTAACAGTAAGAGAATTTACACACCCGCCCTAGCTGTTGTCCTGTTGATCCAGTCCACAAAGTTTTTGACCCGGGTATATACCCCGGGCTTGTTCTTCAATCCACAGTTATCTCCCCAGCTAACAATGCCATAGATATAGTGTATCTGGTTTCCCACGCAGGTCAAAGGCCCTCCGGAGTCACCCTATGAGAGTGAGGATGAAAAATGAAAAATGATCAATGAAAAATGTTGCTTTATTTATATTGTTACTAATCTCTGTATTTATCTTCATATTCTTTTCATATTGGTATTTCTTTTTCTCTGACTATAAAGTTTGCCTTTATTTCCTGCCTGTCTATGTTGTCTGAATATTTTTTTTTTTTATAAGAGACTTTTTAAATCTTCCTGTTGTCGTGCAGAGGGAACTTTTACGTTGTGAAAGATTGGAACGTTCTCTCACCTGACACGAGTCCACCCCACCTTCCAAGTGACCAGCGCAGAGCATGCTGTTATCTAAGACTTTCCCATATACTTTAGCACTGGAGCAAGTTTCCTGGGAAATCAGCAACACATCAGCATCCAGTAACTGACTGGAGCCATGTTGTGCTAAAAAGCAGAGATGAAGACGGTCTGTTTAATCAGTCCAATGCTGTATTCTTTCTCAAACGTTTTCACCCTCCTAATGTACTTCTCAGAGTCATGACAATTCTCTTACTTACATTCAGAAGTGGCCCCCCATCCAGAGATGCTGCACACGGTTCCATCAGGAAAATCTTCACTCGGCAAGCAGGCCGTCTTTACAAACTGGCTCTCCTCCGCACACTTCCCATTTCTGTCTTTCAGCCTGAGCAGAGCTGCGGATTGTATTATAGCCGAATAATATAACAGATATCAGTGGTATCATATTAAACATCAACCCAAGGGCAATAACCGATATGTGCAAAGTAAACAGTGATCACCGATGTCATTGTGGACAGACTCAGCTGTCTCGGTGTATCGCTCATGAATGATGGTCTCTAAAACCTCCAGCGTTTGCTGTGTCGGCTCATTCTTCGCCAAGTTAATAGTTCCCAAAACTACTCGGTAATCCTTGGTCTTATCACTGTGAAAACACACATGTTTGGAAATCTTCACAGCGCAGCCACTCGAAAAGAAACAAAAACATTTTCTGTAAAGTTTTAAAATAGTCAGGTGGGAAAGCAGTGTGTGTTTCTGCACTACAGTAAATAAAGATGGTGGGATTTTCTTAAACATGAACAACACTGGTACTCATGCTTCGATTTATTTCCATTCCATTTATTTACTGTTTATTTACTATTCTAGGTCTACTTTGGCTAATCTGGCATCGGCCGCTTCAATAGTGGATAGGCAACAATTTATCAAGGAATCAATACTTAGGGAATTATTAATGCCATCCCAAGTTCATAAAAATACCCTTTGGCCCTCCATCCATCCACGTGTTTGTAATCTTGAGGGCACAGAGGCCATACACACATGAACGGAGAGCTAATTACACTACCCGAAGGCCAACGTGCAGCTACGTTATACTGTTTGCTTAGTTCTGTTTGCATTAGTGTCATTATAGTACAAATGGAGCTCTTTCTGTCTTGTTATAATGTTCTATTTGCTGTTTGCGATTTCTAGACGCAAGAAGCATCGTAACAGCAGGAAGTCGACACGTCTTTAGGAAAACGCTTCGTACACTTTGACTTCCTTAGAAACCCGACTTCCCTCAATCACTAAACATGTCTTGGTGAATGGTCAATACAGTACACATTAGAGAGTACTCACATACAATGTCCTGCAGTCAACACCCAGCATGGCTTAATGAGGGTGCCTCCACATACGTGTTTGAAGGGCAGGACTGTATCTTTGGGTCTGAGCTGAACAGAAGCCTGCCATGGCTGGCCACCAGGAAGTGCCTTTATACCCCCATAAATGCGATTTATTGGCCTTTTTGGTTGGGGTTTGCCACAGGTTGCAAACTGTCTCTCCACGGGACGGATGGTGGGTGTGGCTGGGACTCCTGGCGTAAGGATTTCTGAGGTGTTGCTTCCCGGTGTGTTGCTTTCAGCAGCCTCACTAACTGGAAAAGGTGTTCCAGCAGCCTCACTAACTGGAACAGGTGTTCCAGCAGCCTCACTAACTGGAAAAGGTGTTCCAGCAGCCTCACTGACTGGAAAAGGTGTTCCAGCAGCCTCACTGACTGGAAAAGGTGTTCCAGTAGTGTCACTGACTGGTATAGGAGTTCCAGTAGCATCACTGGCTGGTATGGGGCTTCCATCACTTCCAGGAATGTGACTTTCTGAAGTATCTGCTGCGGTGGGTTTTATGGGCGGGTGAATAACAGCACAATGTGCTGTAGTGGGCTTCGGTTCCGGACGGGCGGTTGGGATGGCATCTAAATTAATGTCAATTGCAAAAAAAAAAAAAAAGCAACAAAAGAAAGATTTCAGATCATCCAAGTGATTTGAACTGTCTAGTAAGGCACAAGCATTTGATCCCAGGTTTTATGGTTTGTCCCTCTGGTGGAACCCATCAGTAAGAGTTTCTTTTTTTTCTTTTTTTTTTTTTTACAGCTATTTTTAACTATCCTACGAAACCCCTTTGTTTTCTAAACGTGTGGGGGAATCCTTAAGGGCTCTTTGTAGAATCCTATAATAAAAGATTTCCTCTCAGAGAAGGTTCCACATGGAACCCCTTTAAGATGCTAAGAAGCTTTAAGAATCCAACGATGTTGTGATGAACCTTTTTTTTTTTTTTTTTTTAATATATAATTGCATAGACTCAACTGGACTTGGTATAATCATTTTGCTACTCATCTTGATCAGTTCCACCGAGTGGTAAAAGAAATCCCTGGAAGGCATTCCCTCTATCAGACCAGGCACCCTGCTGGCAGGACAAACTGTTTGAGAAACTAGAGATATTGGGCTAACTGACAAGCCTCATAATATCACTAGTGTGAACTATTTTCACTGTCAAACTACCATGTATTTGTTCAGTCATGTTCATTAATCGCTGGATTATGTTCAGTTGTGTGTTAGAGCGACCCCAGCTAGGAGAAAGCCTGAGAATCTGGATGAAACCCATGCATACATAGTGTGAACATGAACTCATCAAAGGCAGTAACCCAGGATAGAACCCTGGACCCTGAAGCTGTGAGGCACCAATACCAGACGTATCACCATAACGGTAACTACAGTGCGATGTCATTTCTAGGCGAGAAAAATATTCAGTCCATTGTTTTAAATGTACATTTTTTTTGTTGAATGCATCTTTGTTGATATCCAATCATAGCATCTCATTAAGGGGTCTGAAACCTGGCATCATGTATTGACTCTGGTTGGGGCAACACAGTCAGTCTCTATTGTTCTGTGATAATGTTAGTGGCGTGTCTCTAAGTCTAAAATGGTTACTGCCCAAGGACCTAACAAGGAAGGGTTTTATCAGGTCAAGACTCTAAAGGTCAAAAGAATCCTTTGAGGACAAAATATTCCAAAAAATAGGGATTTTTTGCCAATTGGCACTACTTGGTTAAACCGATTGAACCCTCTGGCATCTTCAAAACTTCATTTAGTATTGCTAGACAAGTGTCTGTACTTTTAGACTACTGTATCTAGTAGCATGAAAATGAGAGAATGGAGAAACATCATTACCAGTGGGACATTTCCTCACGTCGCAGTGATCCCATCTTATCTTCCTTCCGGTTCGTACAAAGCACCATGGCTTTGATTCACCATCTGGATTTCTGTGAGTTAAGGAATACATGTGAGCTTCAAACACTGCAGTCTGTTGACGTGCCCCTCATGATTAAAGACTAAAGACCTGTGAAGACATGTATAGCTTAATACCTGCAGTAGTTGTGAGGACCCAGACCCTGAGGGTCGTTCAATGTATGGAATGGGTTTTTTCCTTTACCCAGAAGGAAGTAAGAATTCCAGAACAGGCAATCATCTCCATTCTCTGTCTCTGCTACCGTCCCTCTGTAGGACTCACCATTTCCCTCATAGCAGTCATTTGGGCCTCGAAAAAAAATAATTAATACATAAAAGTTACCGACTCAGTTGTCTGTTTGCTGAAGTGTAAACCATGTTTGTCTCCCCAAGTGTTATTTCCAGAAGCTAAAGGTTTAAGCAAAATCGAAAATCAAATATTTTATTCAAACACATACTTACCGACCTGACAGAATTTTCCAGAAAAACCTGTTTTGCAGACACAGTCAAAGTCTTGACCATCTTTCTCACAGGTACCTCCATTTCGACATGGGTTCAATTCGCATGGGGCAACTGGCGTAAAAGAGCACAGATGAAACACACGCTCTGGTTAGTTCATCCGAACTGAAACAGTGGTCAAACTGTGTGTCGTCGAAGGTAACTGCCGAGATGATTAAAAAAACAAAAAACGTCAGAGCTAACGCTGTATCATTTTAAGTGTTCCACCCGGGGAAAGTGTTCACAGCAGAGGGCTTTGCGGACTCTCTGGAACATGGCAAGCTCCGTTTGTTTCTCTTATTAACTTCCAGAGAGAGAGAGAGCGAAAAAGGGAAGCCGGATGAGCTACAGTGATGGCTGTATATAACTGTTATTGTAACCATTATATAGCATAAGTGACAACAGGAACTGACTTGTTTCGTGGATGTTCTACATCAATGAACGTAACTATAAATGGATAAAAACTATTGCTCTTAATTATATAGAATAATAATAAAACAACAACAACATCTACCACTCTTGTCATATAAGAGGATTAAAATACTCCACTATGTACCGTTATAGGAAAACAACCAACTTTGTTGTTGCTATGACATTATATTGTATTTCCTATAACAACATGCCGGATCATGTTTCATTCCTTACATACGTGAAAGATCATTAGCTTTTAGATGCAGCCTAAAGAAAACGACATTTTTTTTTCTCTCTCCAGGAATCAGATCTAAGAGACCCCACGGAGTACTGATTATGTTCATCAGATGTTAGCTTCTAACCAATACTGGGCGGGGCTAGGACAAACCTTACTTTTTTTGCAGTTGGGGGGTTTGAAAGGTGCTTTACACTTGCACTCGAAGTAAGGAGGGGTCGATGTAAGAACACACTGACCGTATCCGCACGTGTCCGCCTTGCAGGCATTTTTACCTGAAAACAATAAAAGAATTTCCTTCCTGAAAAATGCATCAAAATCAATTCAATACTATCTTATTTACTTATTATTATTATTATTATTATTATTATTATTATTATTGAACGTTCAGGTTGAGGTTTTCATGTCAGATGATCTCTTACTTTTCTCACACACCCTGCCTTTGAAAGGTTTGGGGCACTTGCACTTAAATCGGCCTCTGTTCTCCTCACAGAGTCCGTTGTTGAGGCATGGATTTGGGTTGCAACTCCCTAAATTGACCAGAGGTGAGCAAACAGACAATGAAAAGACAGACGAAGAGATACGTCATATCACGAGAGGTGAATATGTACAGAACTGTCCAATTCTGCAAACCGCACTCAACACAAGACAGGATCGTATTGAGTACATTTACTTCGGGATGCTAGTTTGAGTTTGGAGGAGTAGCAGCGTTGAATTAAACGTGAATTATACTATCCATCCATCCATCCATCCAGCCATGTTCTACCGCTTTATCCTTTTCAGGGTCACGGGGAGCCTGGAGCCTATCCCAGGGAGCATCGGGCACAAGGCGGGGTACACCCTGGACAGGGTGCCAGTCCATCGCAGTGAATTATACTAATGGGTGCCTAATAAACTGCCTAAAAAACATTCAGCAGTGATCAATAAGCATTCACCGACGCATACCTCTGACACCTTGAAGCTGAAACAGCCATTCGCCCCTTTCTTCGTCATCATCATCACTGCTGTCATCATCGTAGTCAGCCAGCAGGTCTGTTAAATATAGAGTTAATTATGTCATACATGATTTTAAGGGTTAGTGCCAAGTGCGAAGGGGTTTTTTCTTGTTCCACAGAACATGTTGAAACGCACCTTTCGCCTTAAGGCTAAATAGTGTAAAAAGTTTCCAATGACACCTACGTTCTACTCTTCCCCGCCGCTTTCCATGTTTATTGCCATGTCTCTCCCCTGGTTTCTCCTTGTGGTCCTTCTTATCATGCTTTGGATGGTGGTCATGTTTCGACAGCTGATTTGATACGGAAATTCATCACGTGAGCTGTATAAAGTGCGCACAATGAGCCAAGACCTGAGGACGGTTTAAGCCTCACCTGTGCGGGTATGATGAAGGTACAGACGAAGACAAGAAGCAGCAGTAGCAGCTTGAACTTCATGGTGGCTGCTGGTCAGAGTGCCGAAACCACGAAGCGATACTCTGTAGTCCACCGGCTGAATCCGAGTAAGGTCAGGGTCCTCTGTGTTATGTGTGTGGGCCGTGCTGACAGAGCAGGACAGTGTTTGTTCAGGTCCACACTTTGCCCCCTGAATTTACCTAAAGTAATCCTGCGGATTTTGAGTGAACGCTGGGAAATAATGTGCTTGAAGTAAGAAATGAACATGCATATGCTCGAGTAAAACTATTAACATGATTAGTTGTAGTATGCAATTCGTTTTTTCTCCATTCCAGATGTTGTACAGTGAATCAGGAAGAGCAACAAATTGTTTCTGATTCCCAAATCCGGCTTAATCTTAATCTGCATAACGAGCCGGGAGTGACTCGCTTGCTGTTCTATTTATTTATGTACGTATTTCTTTTGAAAGTCAATTTCCGTTTGCCTACTAAAGCTAATCTTAAAACAAGATCAGTTCATCGTCATGTTGATTATTTGTCACTTAACGAATGAGTGACTCATGGGAAATGTACTGTGTACCGTTGCGGGCTCCATCTCCATCCGCTTGTACTGTGAATGTGACGCTATTTTGTATCCTACTGCTCTGGTCTTAGGGCGTCGATGCCATATTGGAGAACAGCTGGGAACATCTGGCAAACCGAGGCATCGCACAGATGTTGTCTGTGCGTCAGTGCACCACCAGGCCTCCGCGTGTTTCAAGGAGGTTTGATTATTAGTACCATGACTTCTCCTCCAGGCCATCTGCTCTCTCGTGTATTTACAGTAAGTGGTGAGATGATGCAGAATAGTGGGAGAAGTATATACATAATTTTAATAAATTGGGCCTTGACGTGCTCCTTGAATACAGCTTATACTGGACTCCACGGATCAATAGCGCAGTGTTACATTTTATTATTCTATTATTCTTTTGTTGTTGTTTTTTTTTCCACAAAAAGGGGGGAGGTTTTCATGATCTGGAATGGGTGAGCTCTAAGATCTCCAGACCAATTCTTGGAAACGTGCCATCTCAGCTCTATTTAGAATGACCACCAGATGGCAGTGGTGTGCTTGGTTTAATATGCAAGCGGAGCCCATCTTCAGATGTCTTCTTTTTGTCTTTCATTGCGTTCAGGTGCATGTTGTTCAACTGCCTGTGTGTCTTTTCGAGCTTTCTTTGTTGGGGTTTGCATGCATTCCTTTCCTATTTAAATGGATAGTCTTACTTTAGCTTCCATTTCACCCTTTTGTGCACACTTTCCATGACACGATACAGGGAAATGATACTGGCATGCTCAGTAATAATAATAATAATAAAATGCCACCAAAATGTTGGTCTCTAAAACCTTCCACTTTTCCCCTTGATAAAGTCCTTTGTTGAGTTGTCAATGCGTTTTGATATCATTGTATTGCTCCATAACGTCAGACACGGTGCTTTTCTCTTAAGCATTGGTGGTTCAGTGGTAGAATTCTCGCCTGCCACGCGGGAGGCCCGGGTTCGATTCCCGGCCAATGCAACAAGTTTTCTTTTGCTATGTTTAATTTGCCATCTTTTCATAAATTTATATCTGATGTATTTAAAAGAAATAAATAACAAACCAAAAAAAAAAAGAGAAAAGAAAAGATTTTGCTCTTTGAGCATGCTAATGCTATGATACAGAAGGTTCGATGTGTTTATGTTGTTTAACACACCTAGATGTAAGCACCTCTATCGTCTCATACTCAAGTTTCGATATCAAACCTAAATCCAAATTACACACAGAAAAACTTTAATTATCTATATTTAGATTCATAAAAAAAAAAAATACAGCTGCATTGGCCGGGAATCGAACCCGGGCCTCCCGCGTGGCAGGCGAGAATTCTACCACTGAACCACCAATGCTTCGATGGTTTAAAAATTTTAAACATCCCCTATGAGAATCTTCTTTCTTAATTTAAATGTTTTTATGAGAAATACTTTTAGTTATTAACAATTACATCTTACATCCTTACATTACATTACATTCGGAATTGATTGCGTGGGTATGTGTGGTTGTCTGAGAGTGAGAATTTATTTTAAACACAAAATTGCTGAGGCCCCAGGACGCCCCCTGGCGGATAAAAAAAAGTGCAGTAGACTATATATTTGAATTTCCAAAAATGGGAGGGTCTGGGTCAGAGGTCCGCCTACCACAGTCTCACAAAATCCTGTACGAAACACTGATATTAGCAAATAATGTACCTGATACCCCAAAACTACTCTGTCCCTGAACAAGAATTGCCTAAAACATTAGATTGTGCATCAAGTGCATTGATATTCATCTTCAAAAGTATGTTTAAATATGTTTTAAAATGGCCCAACATCTGACTATCAGACTTTATATTGGATTTTCCTTTATTCTGTCACCTGTTTGTATTTGACACTGGAACTTGACCTTGACTTATCATGGTAACTTGTGCACACAATCGGAAGTAATCCAGATAGACAAATATAAAGACAGACACATTTTAGACAGTGTACATGTAATGATCAGACAGTGGATTTCTCGCCTTGTTTATTTCCTTTTCCTCTCCTCAGTGCATCGCTTTGTGCAAAGGTGGAATCTGTCAGTGATGCATGGTGAGTGGACGGTGCCGTATTTAGCATGTAAATGAGAGGACACAGGGAGGAGGTAGATTTCTCCACACACATCATAATGAGCTGAAGGACAGAGGAATTAGGATGCTGATAACATCGCCTGAATTGTCAGCAACGTCAAAGGACAAAGTGGAGTG
The DNA here is from genome assembly GCA_012411365.1 of Ameiurus melas. Taxonomy (NCBI): domain Eukaryota; kingdom Metazoa; phylum Chordata; class Actinopteri; order Siluriformes; family Ictaluridae; genus Ameiurus; species Ameiurus melas. The sequence goes on along the minus strand of CM022755.1, from coordinate 3,409,154 downwards.
CTGCAGAAGAGTTTGCTTTCGAGAGGGACACTGCGTTTCTCTTAATGTGTGCTTTTGCTTATATCTCTGGTTAATGTATTACTTTATATGTAGCATTAAATTCATTCCTCTACTCATACACACGCATGTCTCTGTAGGACATACATCTGTGTGCGTTACCACGAAGAACATCCATCCATCCATTCATCCATCCATCCAGCTTCTACTGCATACTCCTTTTCAGGGTCGTGGGGGAACCTGGAGCCTATCACAAGGAGCATCGGGCCCAAGGTGGGGTACACGCCGGACAGGGTGCCAGTCCCAGGAAGAACAAACCAATCCAAATCGTAGATCCATCCATCCATTTTCTATACCGCATATCCTACAGGGTCACAGGGAACCTGGAGCCTATCTCAGAGAGCATGGGTCACATGGGTTTACACTTGACTGACAGGGTGCCAATCCAATTTTTGGGGGGGAACAATACAACAATATATAACATATCATAATACATACATTACGACACTTTAGCATTTATTCATTATCATATGATTCATTTCATATTCTGATTCATTTATGCATCGTTTTTACTTTATATGATTATTATCTTATGATTCATTTATTTTCATGATTTATTTTACATATGATGATTATGATGGATTCATTTCATATGATTATTTTAAATTGATTCATATTCATGAATGATGAGTTTTTTATGTTTTTTTATTTTTTTTTTTTATTTCGTTGTTTATTTTTTCTTTTTATAAAGTTTTTAATTTTTTATGTTTTAATAATAGTTTATAATATAATTAAATATTTTTAAAAAATATAGAAACGGGGAAACAAATGGGTTTAAAATATTTAAAATTGTTCCTAATGGGTTGGGAGAGGGGGGCTCCGTCTTTTTTTTATGGTGGGGACGCTCTCGTTGGTTCTTGGTTGGGGATGGTGTGCTTTTTTGTTTTGTTGTGTTTTCCTTGTTTGTTCTGTTATTTCTTTTTTCTCTTTGTTTCAACTTCTTTCTCCTTGTTATTTCTTTTTTAATACATTTTTTTTTTTTTTCTCTGTGTGTGTTTTTTGTTTTTTTTTTTTGTTTTTGTTGTTTTTGTTTTTCTGTTGTTTTTAAGTTTTTTTTGGTGTTTATAGAAATTAGAATTGGTTGTTTTGCTGTTTTGTATGTTGTTAGTTTTTTTATTTTTTTTTTTTTTTTTTTTTTTTTTTTTTTTTTTTTTTTTTTCTCTTTTTTTTTGTTTTTTTTTTTTTTTGTTGGGTTTTTTTTGGTTTTGTGAAGGTTGGTGATAGGGAAAAAAAACTGTTAAAGGGGAGACACACAAAAAAAACACCAAACAAAAAAACCCATAAAAATATGTGAAGGGAGCGGGACAAAAAACAAAAAAATGGGGGGGAGGAAACAAAAAAAAAATAAGGGTAGGGGGTGAAGAAAGAAAAAAGGTAGGGGAGGGGTTGAGTTGAATACAGTAAGGATAAATTATTAAAAAATTTTAATTTTTTTAAAATTATATACAAATTCAAAATATTATTAATTATATAAAATAATAAAAATAACGTATTCTAATAATTTTTATATTCACATAATAAAAAAAAATAAAAATATAAAAAAAAAAAAAAAAAAATAAAAAGTATAAAAAAAAAGGTATATGAGAAGTAAATGAAAAGAAAAAAAAAACAAAAAGAAAAAAAATGAGCTTTTTTAGAGGGGTTTTTGGTAATACTATTCTTTTTACTTCTTTTAATTCTTTTTAACCCCCTAAGTCCCTAAAAATTAGAACAAATAAAAAAAGAAAAGAAGAGAGAAAAAAAAAGCGGGTTATGGTGGTTAATAAGGAGGGGGAGGGGGGGAGAGGGGAGCGCACCCTCCCTCCGAACACAAAAAAAAAAAGGGGGAAAGGAAAAAGGAGAGGGCGTTTCCCCTGACCATACCTGTAGTTTTAATATCGTTTTAAGCGTATATAATAGCAATCAAAATACGCATCTAAAAAGAACGATTGTGCTATGTGGTTTAGATTGAGATATATATATATATACGAGGTCGCAGCACATATCACTTCTCGCGTTCTGTGTCCTCCCGTCCTTCCGAGATCGTTCTTTCAAGGTAGCTTGGCAGGACCAGAACGCGGGTTCGTTCTGTGCGTTCTTGGAATTGAGAAACAGTCATAGTTACAACCCTAGTCCATCACTTTTTTTCAAAATTGTAGGGATGGTCACGTGTAGCTTTTAAGTCTCTTTTTAATGTGAAATTGGCATGCAGCCATATTGCAAGTGTCAACAAAGTATAGAATAAAAGTGTAAGTGAGTGTGAGTGTGTGTGTGTGTGTGAGTGTGTGTGTGTGTGTGTGTGTGTGTGAGTGTGTGTGTGAGTGTGAGAGTAAAGCAGTAGATGGCACTGCAGGACAGAATTACAGCAGCTCTGCTCTTTCAACCAGACTCAATGACTTGTTCACCTCTCATCAGTCTGATCTGCCTTTCTCAGCTCTCCTGCCTGTGAGCACACACACACACACACGCAAACACACACACACACACACACACACACACACACACACACACACACACACACACACACACACACACACACACACACACACACACACACACTTATTGTGGTTGTTAAAAAGAGGTGACAAGAAAAAAAATCCCCAGTGTGTTGGGGCTAAAGCTATGATTTATGTTACTGTGCTCCCCCCCCCCCCCCTCTCTCACACACACACACACACACACACACTCACTCACCTCTGTCACTGTCTCTCCTTCTCTTTCTCTGTCACTCTTTCGCTCCTTTTCTCTGCCATTCCTCTTTTCCCTCTCTTTCTTCTCTCTCTCCTTCACTCTGTTTTCATTTCTCCTTGCTTTCACCTCTCCTCTCTTTCTCTCTGTCTCTTCGCACTCTTTCTTTCTCCTTTTTTTATCCCTATTTTACTTCCCTTTCTCTCTCTCGTTTATAATTACCCACTGTCCATCCCTCCGTCTTTGTCTCTTTCCCCTCTCTTTCCTTCTCTGTTCTCCTCTTTTTTGCCCCTATTTTATTCCTGCTCTTTTTTTATCACCTTCTCTTCCTCTCATTCTCTTAGTCAGTTCTGTCCCTTTCTCCCCCACATTCTATCTATCTGTCTACCCCCTTGTCTCTGCCTCCTGTCCCTCTATCTTTCTCTTCCTTGTCCTCTTTTTATCCACCCCTCCCTCTTTCAATTTCTTTCTACATTTCTCTTTCCCTCCCTCTCACACTTCCATCTCTTTTCCCTTTCTCACATCCTTTCATTCTGATGTCACTCCTCCCACTCCCTTTTCTCCCTCTCTTTCTGTCTTTTCTCTCTTCCTCTTTCTCTTCCCTCTCTCATTCTCTCCCCTGTCTCTTTCTCGTCCCTGTCTCATTCTCTCCCCTCTCTCATTCTCTCCCCTCTCTTATTCTCTTTGCCAGTCTGCTGTGCAGAGTGTGACGTATGTGTAGAGGTGATGTCACAAACAGCTCCAGTGTGCGTGTGTGTATGTGTGTGTATGTGTGTGTATGTGTGTGTATGTGTGTATGTGTCATTGGTCTTTTAAAATGAATATTAATTCAAGAGTGAGTAATCAAGCTATTTCCTGTTATGGTTCACTTGAGGTCAAATCTGGCAGTTTGCTCATGTTTACACGCACGCACGCACGCGCACACACACACACACACACACACACACACACACACATCGGCATGTTATAAAAGTGTAGATGTAAACATAATGTTTTATAAGTTTTGTTTGGAAAACATTCTTAATAAAAGCACTTCAAGTGTGTGTGTGTGTGTGTGTGTGTGTGTGTGTGTGTGTGTGTGTGTAAAAACCAGTAACATTAATGTCAAAGCTAGGAAAGTGATTAATTCTCTTGCACATTATTTTATCCTGGCTCGACGAAGCTAAAGTGCGGACTCCAAGCTCCCTGTAACAGAGGATCCGATCCCAAAATGGCTGCTCCTGAAGCTGAGCTGCTCTAATACCTCTGCTGATAATGATCTACGACTCCTCTCTATCCCCCTCGCTTTTCTCTGTCTTTTGTTCATCTGTTCCCCGACAGCTCGTTCTTCGTCTCTCTGCCGGTCTCGCTCTCTTCGAGTCGTGTTCTTGAGCGTGTTTTAGCTTTGCACTTAAAGCTTTTTCACACCTAAAGTTATAAAAACCCTGCTCTCAACCCTAGCACTCTTTCTTCTTGCTCTATCTATCTCTCCCTCCCTGCCTCCTTATTGTGTCTAAAAATGTTCTCAAAGAACACCCAGCGCAGTCGGACGAGTTCTCGCTTTTCTGCCTGTCACGGCGTGATTTGCGGCGTACGAACAGAGATACGCTTTATATATCGCTACTCGCTCTGAACTCGCAGCGCGTTGCGTCGAAATGAATGCGGTGCTTTAAATAGCGCCGTTATTTCCTCACCTGAGAGCATTTTTCAGACCATTAAAGGCGGAAATGTGTCAAGTACACACACCGAAATTACAAAACGTATATGCCATGAAACAAACGTCCCCGTTACAAACGACCGAGAGTTGCCGTAAACGTCGAAAGCTGTAATTGTTTTTTTTCGAACGCTGAAAGTTCTACCGAGGTGACGGCAGGCTCATTAATATTCCTCCTGACTACGGCGGTCCGTTTAAAACAGTCATTACACAGTCAGTGTTTTGTGTAGGTCCTAAAAAAAAAAGTGGAAAGGAAAAATTAAAACAACTTCAAACACTCAACAACGTGTCATGACTGATGAAGTAGATTTAGGGTAATGGAGGAATTGTATTGCTTCTCTTCTTCTCTTCCTCTCATTCTCTCGCTTCTTTATCTCTCTCCCACCTCCTCCTTCGTGTATCGTCTCTTTATTTGTCCTGGCAGTAGCCTAGTGATTTATTATTCATGAAACATGCCTGAGTGAACTGTAATCTAATCATTTGGAGCGTCTCTACTGTTACAGTCACCCAGAATATTTCACTCTGGACCCCTAATTCGGGTTAAGCCTTTCGAAACACGCCATTATTTTTTATTTAAAAGCAAGGCTTACCATACAACGTTGTTAATTGGTACCTTGCACCTGATTAGAAAGGCCGGTGGTGCACTGTGGCACGACGAAAACTTCGTGTCGCACCGTTGTTGAGCGCAACTACAGTTTTATCGCCACGGTTTACTTTCAGCTCGGCTCGTTTACGCAAGTGCCTGCGTAAAGCCCAGGTTGGTTTTTTCTCCACGTCAGGCAGTTCTTTTAGTACAGCTCGGATTCCAGGTGGTGAGGATTTATTAGCCTTGGCCTCCTGAAGTATCGTTCATTTAACCATCTCCAAGCATATTATTTAGTAACTTCTATGAATTCTGTGAAATTTGGTGAATATAGTGTAACTAATAGGAAAGGTGTGAAATTATGAGACGCTGGACTCGCTGGGAGCTTCTGGGAATTATTTTGCTGGCATAACTTAGAACTTCTGCATTAATACGTCACCAGTAACATTACAAATTGGTTGATGCTGTTTAATATAAAAAATAAAAAGCCACAACAAATAAGCTATATAATCTACATCCATATTAATCAATGTAGCTATTTTAAGTGCTATAGCTCAGAAATCCTGTCAGATTAGCACAAGTTAGCCTGCTAGCTAGAATATGACTTAAACTCCTGTCGGATGAGTTTATGTTAGCTTGATAGCCAGAAAAAAATCCTATATAATTTAAAATCCTGACAATGTTGGCTAGCTGTACAAATACGGATTAGAAATCCGGTCAGAAATTAAGTACGTTAGCTTGCTAGTGAGAGTATGACCCAAATTCTGGCAGAAATTCTGGCAAATGAGACTGGGTTGTTTTAGCTGGACAGTATTTGACAGAATCCTGTGAGAAATCCTGTCAGATTAGTGCAGGTTAGCTTACTAGCAAGAAAATGATTTTAAGTCCTGTTCTATCTAGCTAGCATAACTGAGAAGATTATTAGTTAGGACCGTTTACGAATATGACATTTATTTACATATACATTTTGAAATCCTCTCAGAAATTCTAGCTACAGTTAGCAGCTAATGAACATTTATGACATAAAATCCTCTCAGAAATACTCAGTTTAACTCGCCGTAGCCAACTGGATAGAGTTTACAGTGAATGAACATTTACGAATAAGACTAAAAATCCTCTCGGAAATTATCTCAGGTTAGCTCAATATTAGCTAGCTAGCTAGAACTAGCAGCAAATGTGACTTTTCAAAACTGTCTCGGAAATCCCGTCAAGTTAAAACTTAAGTAAACGTTATGCGCATTTATGAGCACCTTTTAGGTACTCTATTCAAACTCAAAAAAATGATCTTCTTATCTGAAATTTGTACAAAGTGCTTCATGGATCGTGCTACACATGACTGAGATGTTAAGGGAGACACTGATTTGGCTGGAATGCACCTGTGATGCATGAGTAAATACCATGAGACTTCTCTTGGTATTTCTGAGACGTCTGTGCAGGAGCCTGTGCCATCCATGTGTCTGTAATAAGATCCGGAGTCATTTCCTGGTGGTAGACCTCCCAAAGTGTATACTTCTCCTCTCCTATTACTTTAGCTCTCAACACATAACCCTCCACATTCGCCTTCCACTTACATGCAAATCCTGGAGATGACCTCCGGGTCATTTATTTTTCTACAGGCAGGAGGACCATGAGAAAGTGTGAGGGTGACCCCTGACCTTGGTCTCTGCCAGACTATTAGGAGAGGTTTAACTGCTCTTATATTTCTGTTTTTGCCCAGGAGTCAAAGGTGCATTGCTAAACTGAATTAAGAGCTGACAAGATATTTAAAGTTTCCTGTATGATACTGGTAAAATCTAATATCACTGTTGCACCACATTATCAGTCGACAACTGTTCAATGAGGACGTCATTAAATTTAGAAGATATAGTGTCGTAAATGTATCTTTGACTGTTCGAACGTGCGTTTTGTTCAGTTTTCCAACTGTACGTCGGTTAAGAAGTGAATCCAACGCATCGTTATTGCCTGGGCTCGTGTCCATGGTACTAACTGTCAAGTACAGCTTAGCCCAGGCTGTGAGGTAAGCTAAACGCTACTGGCGATTTAAAAAGGGGGAGGAGCTACTCCATATGTCCCGCCCTAACTTCCTTATTTCAGTGGAAATTACCCTGCACGTTTCAAGGCACTTCACAGGGACTTTAAACGTTAAAACAAACAAAAAACAAACAAACATTAAAAAAAAACCCAATAGAACATGTAAAGGATTTTAATGGTTTTGAATGAAAATATACTTAGAACCATGAATATTATAGTATTTATAGTGATTATTTTAAAGATTTGTTTACTTTACTTGCATAAGAGTGTAACAATTGGTAAAAAGATGCTATAATAGCTAGTAAGGAATAAAACACTTCGGGGCATGCTGTTACAGGAAATAATCAACAAAGTACAGTCACTGTTAGCATCCCAAAGTTGGTTATGTTTCAGTACAAAAAAGGGGTTGGTGAGGATTGGCCAATCATAAGAGTCCTTATCCACACATTAAAAAAAAAGTCTCACAAAACAACTTGAGCCTTGGTTTTTGATTAGTTAGCATAAATAAACAAACTTTAACCAAGATTATCTCTGCCAACCTCATATTAAAAAGAAGAGAATTCTGCCATGTAGATATTGAAAATTCACCAATTATTATTTAGGTTATTAATCGGTTATTTGATACTTTTTGTGCCATCATTATCCTGTTCTGGTTTACTATTACTCTGTCATACTGATATACATAAACAGCTGTACGCCATGTGTCCCGGGTTAGTGTTTCATTGAGTCATTTGTTCTTCTTATCTGTTGTACTGTGTTGATATAGTGTGATGTTTTCGTATTAGCCCGTGGCTAGAAATCAGGAATTCAAACCTGGATGTCAGAGATAGGGTTTGATTAAGTGTACACTTGATTAAAGGAAGTGACTGCAATGTTCACGACCGACTTATTAAAGGAACAATTAGTGGTACACGTGCAGTGCTTTGCAGTATGATACGTTTCATTTTAAGGCGTGCTTTGTTTTGATGTATAGACATTATTTGTTATGGACAGCGTAAAACTAGCACTACCATGAAGATTTTAAAGTATCTTTTATACTGTTACGGCCACTATTCAGTTTTAATTAAACCAAAAAGTACGATCTGTCAGGCTGTCAGCACTTCTATTGCATTTTTAAATGACTGGGAGTTGCCTTTGGCAGACAGGCATGTGTTTTAGAGGGTGCGGCTTTATGAGGATTATCGTTGTGTGATTTAGAGACCACCTTTCATTTCTGGCAGTAACGTTTAGCTATCATTTAAAAAAAACAAAGCACGGCAGAATGCTCATGAAGCATCCAGATGTCAGATGTTTTAAGCTCGGTGTTCTTTATCACTCATTACTCCATCATATTTCGTTGGTCAGGGGTCCAAGCACTTTCTTTGTCCGACTTGAGAGCATAATCACTTAGACTGGTTCCATATGTACTGTTTTTAAAATTTCAGTGTCTCCATGCACTGTGGCCACGCTGTGTAATAACTGTGTAAGTAGTGAAGCTCTCATCTCTCATCTGGATGAATATTTGGCAACACTGTCTGCTCTGCAGGCCCAAATCACATCTATTTCGACCTCTGGAACACTGTCCCAAAGTCCGAGCCACTTACTCAATTCATTAAGCAGCTTAATTAGGCTATTTTGTAATCAACAGAAGCAAGGCTTACTGGAAGGGCTTCTGTATTGTTAATCAGAACAGAACAATCGAGTGTGTTTCCAGCATTTGGATCACACAGAAAAACTTTCAGATGGTCGATGAGGTTTATGATTTAGTTTTGGTGGATTATTTATTACCAGCTACCAGAGAATGTTATCGGAAAGTTCATTAAGGTAGTTGACATGCTCCGGGAAGGTTAAGCTGTAATTATGGTTAACTTCTCAGGGCAAACACTAGTTATTTATCTAAATGTGGTTCTATATGGGATAACTGCCAGCGGTGATGAGAACCACGTGGAAGCTCTCTCGTGTGCATGTACATGCAAACCAAGGCCCTTCTACAAAGTGAAGTTATGTATGACACAATATTAGCAGTAATTACTGTCATCATTCATCCATCTTTCATGAAGTTATATACGACACATTATTTACAGCAATTACCCTCGTCATTCAGTCTTTCTCTGGAACATTTTTTGCTGAGTTCTCGCAAGTCAGCGCTGGCTCCAAACGAAAAGCAACCCTGGTGATTATCCAGGATTCTCAGAAGCACAACTATGTACGTAACAAGCCCCATTTCAATCCTCCCAACTGCCGGAAGCAGTGAGAATCACCTGGATAAAGTATGCCATAACTGACATAAGTTATAAGGACGTAGCCCTAGCATGTAACATGGAACCTGGGAGTATTCTATATTATTGCATACGCAACTTTAACGCATCAGCACCAGCTTCGCGTTTTGCAGCCTGCGTAATTTTAATCATCTGTCCATCGTACATCGTCGAAAATTTCGTAGAACCGCAACTGTGAGCGTTTCAATCAATTCTGTATTTACTTGCAGTGTTGATAGCTCGATCCTGTTCTAGTCGCTTGGGTAATCAGACCCACCTGTCACTCGCAGCCTGCGTTTCTCTCGTCCTTCTTTCAGCTTTCCTACATTTAAGCCGATGAGCGTCTGAGCGCTTGCAACCTATTCCGCATCACCAAATTAAATTCAGGCACCAAAGCAAGCAGCTTTCATTTGTGTTTAATGCCCCTCAACCAACGGCTCCCCCCACTTTCATACGTCTAATTAGATTCAGAGCAAATGAACTCTAATTAAAATTTTAACACTCCCACTAAAAAGCACTAAACTGGCGTGGCGGCGTGTTCGCCACGCAGGCCTGGCGTTTTTATGTTCGTACCAAACCGAGGAACTCCGAGCGCCCTGATACAAAAACACATTTCATTAAGCCTGCTATTAAGCTGGTGCTGATTTCCCTTCTCCTTACAGTATGCACTCTCTGTGTGGCCTTGTTTTTTAGGCACCAGCTCCCTTTTTGTTGTTTTCCACTGGAGCTTTTCTTGATAAGAGCTGAGGCAATATCCTGTTAGGAAATGAAACGCATATCAGATAAATCATGGCTATATGAGAAATGAGATTCACATTGCTGGTTTCTTCTCACATTGTTTAGGACATTGCTCCCTTATGATCATATCACAGGTTTCTGAAATCATCCTAGTACTGGGCTGCAGGTCTCGCTATAGACTTGACCTACAGTAAATGTGCAGGACTAAATATAGGATCGTATTAATGATATCTTACAAAATGTTCTTCTTCCTTGCGTTCCAGACCACCAGGCAGTTTCCTTCAAAACTACTGGAATTTTACCAGTGTTGCTCAATAACTTGACGAGTACCATCGGCGAAGTTGTCATCTTCTGACCGTGACCCCATATACACGAGGTATGTTGCTATGCCACACCTGTCCAATTTTCCAATTTCTTATTATTGTCCTCCTGATTAATTGAGGAAGTTGGTTCAAGACACTAGGTATAGCTTTATAATTCATTGTTTCTCGCACCAAACAAAAGGGCGTGCTCTTGCATTTGACTTCTTATTTACTTCTGACTATGAATGGCATTATCAGTGCGGGATGGCATGGCATTTGTTCTGGCAGGACCAGATGCAGTTGGATGATCAATGCACTACCCTATCATTTATCTGTTCTATACTGTATGAAAGAAGGTAAGTTTGTATGCCGCATCGTCACAGCGGAAACATAAACGGGCAGATGCTTCCTGCGCTGAGAAGAGTGAGCACTTTAACAGAAGAAGAAACTGTGCGCAGGAATGCAACACGACAACGAAGTGCAAAACTCGGAGGAGCTTAGTACAGCTGGCTCGCATACAGAGACAGACCCGGATGTAATCTCAGTGGCTGTTTTGTACCCCGGTGGAGGGTGATGTAAAACAGTGATCGAGCAGTTTTGTGGGCAAGCTCGACAAGTGGACCTTCTGTCTTAACGGCTGCCTATCTAACGGCCAGATGCAGCCGGATAGGAGCCGTGCAATCTCTCAGCGGTCCTGTGCGCAGGGATTGGGAAAAGTCGATATGACCGACTGTACAATTGTATTTACAGACAAGGAAAATGATTTGGGTCACAATTCGTTGGTTAAATCTACTAAACCGCTCAATTACGTTTTTCTATTAGTTTATGCTTATAGTTTAAAATGGTTTTGTGCCTTTTCCCTGTTCTCATGGCCCTTTGCTGTATTTCCAAGCTAAGAAAAAATGTATGTTTATGCCTTTTTAGTTAAACAGTGCCTCAATTAGCACCGTACTCAGGAGGGTCATTTGCAACCTGGGCACACTTTTTATTCTGTTTGTGCTCAAGAGCTTGGGGGTGGGGGTTGGGGGGTTGGGGGTTGGAATGTTACATTAACATATTAATGCCCTTGTTGTGCATGTTGCTTGTAAGAAAAGGGGAGTGCTTTAAAGGTGACTTGTAAAACACGGACGAATACAAAGAACGCTCTCTCGCAGAGTCAGTCAAGTGGACTTATTGATGGATTAGGGTGCTCGCTTTTAAAGTCGATACGTCAACAAAAGCGCAGAAGGATATGGTTGTATACTTCCGTATGAGGTTTAATCACCTGATCCTTCAGACACTCGTTATAGCTTACGGGTTAAGGTTCCAAATTCAGCTCGCATAATTATTCAAGAGAACGGAGAATTGCTCCACGTTTCTGATGTTAAACAAGTGCTACACCCAGAGTAGTAATAATAATGATAATAAGTATGTATGTAGCTGTTTCATATCTACAAACATAATCTACTAATAATGAGATTTACCTGTTTATTTATTAGGGAACTTGAAAAGAACATGATGCTTTATATTTATTTGTTACGTTTTTATCCTCCAGGCTTGAGCCTTGTAACTCATTCCCTTTTGCACCCAAACACTGATTTAAAGTATTAGCACACGTACAGGATTGGTTGTCCTCTTGCTGAAGTCCATAGCTGTAAGCTATATTTTGTCAGGTAATAATTATGTTCTCTTTGGAGTCTCTCTCACTGCTCTTGCATTCTTTACAATGGCTCGATTAAACTTTTATCACTGTTTTTTTTTTTTGTTCCTGCACGCTGTAAAGGGATCTTGGAGCTCTGTGCACAGTGTTGTTTAACGTGTGTGTGTGTGTGTGTGTGTGTGTGTGTGTGTGTATCAGAGAGGTACACTTATGGGCGGTGTTTATCATCAGTGGTGTCATTAATGGTGCTACAGATGGCATGTAGTATGAGTTTCTAGTTTATTACATACTCTACCTCTGTGTTCCTTTATAAAAGAACACACCTCATGTAATCTTTCCAGTCATTCCAGTTGGGAATCAGACACATCTGTCTTATCCAAACTGCCTCCATTTCTTCAGTGGTGTGGTTTAGGACACTAGTGTGACTTAGTGTCCTCTATAAAAATGAACAAAACGTCACTGTGTAGTTGAACACACTAACATTATGAGGGTAGTAAATTGGACAACCTTTTTTTTTTGTTTTGTTAGTGTTAGTACAACCTAGGCTCTGCCTCCTAAAGTTTGAAGACTGTTTGAAGGCATTGTTTTAATAATAGCAGCTAACTGAAGTTTTCTCCTTCTAAACGCTATATATCCCTGACTATAACATCTCTGGACGTTTTTTTTTTCTGTTGAAAATTGAGTTTAGTTCTAGTCTAGCCAAAAAATAAAATAAATAAATAATAATAATTTAAAAAAGCCTGAAGTCTCAGTGGATGATGCTTCATTTTGTACGCGAAGACCCCATTTATACTACTATGGCAACTGTTGAGTTTATCAGATTAAACAAAAAAAAAAAAGCAATTTTCTTGACTGACCAAAGTAGATCTGAATACAATTTTACTTACTGAGGACATGACTGAAGGGAAAAAAGCCCCCAAAGTAAGCAGGAAGTGAAAATTACAGGCCGGACATATCACCAGCAAGAGAACTGCACAGTGTCTGTCAGTGTTTATGGGTCACAGACTCCAGAAAATCAACACTTGTAAAAGGTCTGCACACAAGTATTAAAATTGACATAGGGGTCTGGTGTATAGAGGACGGACTTTATTTATATATAACCTGAATCCTGAACTGGAGATAAAATAAACCAGAGCCCAAACAACAGAAATGTCACCTGGCTTGACACTTGACACTCGCACAGCGTACCTACACATCTGTTTCTGCTATACAGACATGTCGAAAACGATAGGTCCAGTTTGCACAGATGGGATATCTGTTTCATATCAGTCTGAGATTTCATAGAAAGGTTTACTTACTTTAGTCCTGTGTGAACAATGATTGACGATGCTGTCATGGTGGCGTTCTAAGATCCGGGACAAGGAAGAATAGCATCTCGCGTATCGTTAGCTAAAACGTTTTGTTGCATCGAGTAGTTTTTTAGTTATTTTGAAATTGTGGGTCTTATTCTTTGTGTGTAACCCACCCCACATGACCGACGGACTGTCCGACCTCTGTTTCGGACATACTTGAGTGGTTAGTAACAGGCAAATGAAATTTCTATGAAAAAAGGTTTCTTGATATGTTAAATGTTTCTCTGCATTTATGTTTTGGAATAGGGATGTCACGATACCAAAAAATCTAGTAGTCGGTACCGATACCAGCAAAAATACACGATACTCGATACCAAAGTGTGTAAAAATAAACAAATAAATAAATAATACTTACACATTAATTCCTTTATTTAAACATTTGAGAATTATAAAAAGCAATAGTGGCAACAGTCACATCATATGAAAAAAAGCAATTACAAAATAGATATATAATAAATATGTAGGCATAAATTCTTTGAGATGTTCGGAAATGAGGTCTCTGGTTTCGGTGTATGGTTTGGGGGATCTCTGCATACATGAAGTAATTTCTGCTTGGTAGCTGGTATCTGGGGTTGAACTGCTGAAGCATTTGCTGGAATCCATGCTTTTCTACAGTGTAGACAGGAACTTGGTCCATGCATATGAATTCAGCAACTGCCCTATACAGTTTCCTTGCTTCGTTCGAGTTTTTGTCATATTTTCTGTGCCTTTTTGGAGTCTACAGGTGCTATGGTGCACTCCTAAACACACACCTTACACACTGAATGCAAGCATTAGTTTAAATTCACTGACATGGTCTCAGGCCGAAAAAGATTTATTAAAACCATTAAAGTTAAAATAATTATTTAATCTAGTGACATTAGGCTACATTTAGCTGACAGGACACGGGCTGAATGGCGATGCATGGTGGCCCATTAGGAGGTAGTTTATAACATTACAATGCGTTAGTATTGTTAACAAATACCAGGCTATCGCTAACATTACATGGAGCATAACGTTAGCTGGTTTCACGGCCACAATGCAGCTGCCTCAAACAAATATATTTCAGGATAAGCATTAGAAGTTTTATAATTTGTTTGATGTTAATATGACCTAAAACTCACTCACCTTGAATTCTTTGAAGAGATCGGGAAAGACCCGCCTTTCAGGTGCTCGCCAAATTCGAGGTGTTTCCTCCCTTTGTTTGAAGTGTACGATGGCATCATTTGCACACTGGCATTGTTGACTTCAGAGCATCAATTATATCTCAGTTTTTATCCGCCTCGAATGCGAAGTATTTACATATTCGACTCTTGCCTTTTGTTCTCTCAACGAGTCGTGGAGGAGCTGAACTTGTCGCCATCGCCATCTTTTGTAGTTTTTCCCCCGTGTGCGTAGTTCTTCTTTACCACTCGTGGACCGAATAAAACACTTGTGCATATTTGCTGCCCACTTCAGGTTCGGAAGAATCGCAAACTCTGTACTCCCGGTACTTTCGTTACAAATGGTACTAACGAAACTGCAGTACAACAAGTACCACGTTTTAAGAATGTTGACTTGGTACCAAAGTATCGGTTCTCATGACATCCCTATTTTAGAAAAGAGTTTAGAGTCAAAAGCCATTAAATTCTAACACAGAAACTGAAATAATATTGATTCTGTATATCTGAAAGAGCTAAAGAATAATATAAACCAGTGTTGTTGAATCTAGTTGGCTAGAAGGTGTTGATTAACTTTCTATAGCAGCAGCTCTGACAGTCAAAATGACCTTGGTTTGTTCCTTAAACTGGTACATTTCAAACGTCAGTTTAAACATTTGATATGTTTTCTATGCTCTATTATGAATAACATATGACGTTTAGAAGGTTTGCAAATCATTGCATTCTGTTTTTAATTAGAATTTAGACAGCGTCCCAACTTTTTTTTTGGAATTGGGGTTGTATTACAAGTATAGTGAACTGTTTGTGGTACTGCTAACAGTTTAAAAGATGGAATGTTGCATGGTGTTTTCCAGGTTAGTTTAGTCTACCCTTTGTTTCGCCTTGTACGTATATGGATTATTATTTGACACCACATTAATCTTCTTGTGGCCATTGTTGCCACTATTCTTTTTTTAAACACAATCAGGATGAACAGATATTCAGAAGTGGGCTGCATGCTCAACACACACCTACAGGGCATTTTCTCATCCCACAAGCCTGATGCTGCGGATTTATGATAATCCACACCTAATCCTGATTACACTTGATGTATTAAGACATTTATACGCTGAGCCACTTGAATATACCGCACATTATCTAGACGGCGTTCATCCTTTTTTCCGACGAGACGACACTACTTCATTGCAACGGCTTCCGATAACCGACTGAACAATAGGTCAGCTATTATACGAGATGTCATTATGATTGGGATGAAACCAGTGTGAATATGGCAGATGATTAAGGTCATTGTGTAAATGGATTCAAATTGGACTGCGGTATGATTAAGTAATGAAATGGTCTGAGTTTGGGAAATATTATCCTGTATTAACCTATGTTTTATCTCCTAATTCGCCCATAATTATGTGTAGCTGCAGGATCTCTGGCTTTTAACAGATTTTCTGCATTTAAGAAAAATATATTGTTCCAATTTATTTCCACTGATATCAGCTGAAACGTTGTGCTGCAGTTGCACCTCCTGTGTAATATTTCGTGTAAACAAATAATACCAGTGCATTGTTGAAATCTCATTGGTTTGAAGACAAATCACAGGTTTATATTAATGTGGATGCTTTGATACATTATCATTTACATTATACATTATAACTTGTATGGTAGACGCTACAGAAAAACAAAAGAGAAAGAGCAAATATACATGCCTACATAATGAACCAGTCGTAAGTAAATATATATTGTTTGAATAATCGTGCATTTTTTATTTTATTCATGTTTAAGACTTTTTTTTTTTTCCCACCACAAATGCATGTACAGATTCAGAGTAGGACCCAAGAGTTCAAACCACCTCCATATAAGTCCAACAGATTCTGTAAACCAACCTCATGTTTATTATTCTCATCCGCCTTTACCCTCCTGTTCAGCAGCCGTTATGTAATAATAATATCGTCTAAAATAAACCCAGAGATTCCTGAAATGAAACCAGGCCTGGTTATTTGTGCTCCATTAGCCGTGTGGTTTCTGAGTGCGGTTTCCTAGTTGTTCTCTTCTGCTCACTGCATTGGTTCGAGGCATGTGAGAAATGTGTTCTCATGTCTGGGTAGGTGTTTGTGGCTAACCAGTGCCACTAAAAATTGCTCTGAGGATCATTAATATGTTCCCTGGGTCTATCGCGGCGCTTAGAAGCTCAGGGGAAAATTCAGTACTCCAGGGATATTCGAGTAAAAGTGTAAACGGTCCAGCTGCATGAAATGTTTTGCTTTGAAAGAACAGAACAAGCAGCTAATATGTTTGAATTCTGACAGCGGTTACTTTATGGCTATAAATAAGACAATTTGACATGGTTGTATGTTGTTTCGTAGTGTTGCCTCATGTCACAACTTTTGACTAGCATCACAGTTTCTGAACTGATTAGACATCTGTTTTGTTTTTTTGTTTTTTTTTAGATATCATCAGTTTTTTAAATCTCGGCAGAAAGAGCAAGTTAACTTAAAAATCTTTGAAAGTCTGTGAGAACGCTAACATTTCTGAGCTATAATGTTGAGACCTGTAGCTAGTTTTCATATATTTTAGTTAAAATATTTACATAAATGGATGTGATTGGGTGCAACAGAGGATTTGCTTTGCTGCATTGCTGGGTCACAAGGTGTAAAGTAATTGTAGCTATACTCACACGGCATAAAGAGATTGCTTTCGAAGTACTATCACAGCGTTTACAACATTTATTCACTTAAATCAGGTGTACACTAAGGAATATTGAGCTGGGTTCTTTATACTGAGTTTCCAATATTGAGTTTTTTCTTCTTGAATTTCTCTGCCTACAGTAGTACAGGAAACAGTGAATGATTAATAGCAAAGATGGCATTGGACTGTGGTCAAGCACAAGCTCTGACTGAGATCAACGTTTTACTCAGCAGATGTTAGTGACTGTCCTGAACTCGATACGCCTTCTTCAGCTCACATCATAGCTGCTGATATACGAGTTTACCTGTGTGTACAGCCTGACTGTGTTGACTGATCACCATTGATTACCACTGTTTCCCCATGACCAATCCCTAACTACCACTGTTTCCCCACGACCAATCACTGATTACCACTGTTTCCCCATGACCAATCACTCATTACCACTGTTTCCCCATGACCTATCACTGATTACCACTGTTTCCCCATGACCTATCACTGACTACCACTGTTTCCCCATGACCTATCACTGATTACCACTGTTTCCCCATGACCTATCACTGACTACCACTGTTTCCCCATGACCTATCACTGATTACCACTGTTTCCCCATGACCTATCACTGATTACCACTGTTTCCCCATGACCAATCCCTGACTACCACTGTTTCCCCATGACCTATCACTGATTACCACTGTTTCCCCATGACCTATCACTGACTACCACTGTTTCCCCATGACCTATCACTGATTACCACTGTTTCCCCATGACCTATCACTCATTACCACTGTTTCCCCATGACCTATCACTGATTACCACTGTTTCCCCATGACCTATCACTCATTACCACTGTTTCCCCATGACCTATCACTCATTACCACTGTTTCCCCATGACCTATCACTGATTACCACTGTTTCCCCATGACCAATCCCTAACTACCACTGTTTCCCCATGACCTATCACTGATTACCACTGTTTCCCATGACCTGTCACTCATTACCACTGTTTCCCCACGACCAATTACTGATTACCACTGTTTCCCCATGACCTATCACTGATTACCACTGTTTCCCCATGACCTATCACTGATTACCACTGTTTCCCATGACCTGTCACTCATTACCACTGTTTCCCCATGACCAATCACTGATTACCACTGTTTCCCCATGACCAATCACTGATTACCACTGTTTCCCCATGACCAATCCCTGACTACCACTGTTTCCCCATGACCAATCCCTGACTACCACTGTTTCCCCATGACCAATCCCTGACTACCACTGTTTCCCCATGACCAATCCCTGACTACCACTGTTTCCCCATGACCAATCACTGATTTCCACTGTTTCCCCATGACCAATCACTCATTACCACTGTTTCCCCATGACCTAATACTGACTACCACTGTTTCCCCATGACCAATCCCTGACTAACACTGTTTCCCCATGACCAATCACTGACTAACATTGTTTCCCCATGACCAATCACTGATTTCCACTGTTTCCCCATGACCAATCCTTGACTACCACTGTTTCCCCATGACCTGTAACTCATTACCACTGTTTCCCCATGACCAACCACTGATTACCACTGTTTCCCCATGACCAATCCCTGACTACCACTGTTTCCCCATGACCAATCCCTGACTACCACTGTTTCCCCATGACCAATCCCTGACTACCACTGTTTCCCCATGACCAATCACTGATTTCCACTGTTTCCCCATGACCTATCACTGACTACCACTGTTTCCCCATGACCTATCACTGACTACCACTGTTTCCCCATGACCTATCACTCATTACCACTGTTTCCCCATGACCTATCACTGATTACCATTGTTTCCCCATGACCTAATACTGATTACCACTGTTTCCCCATGACCTATCACTGATTACCATTGTTTCCCCATGACCTAATACTGACTACCACTGTTTCCCCATGACCAATCACTGATTACCACTGTTTCCCCATGACCTATCACTGATTACCATTGTTTCCCCATGACCTAATACTGACTACCACTGTTTCCCCATGACCTATCACTGATTACCACTGTTTCCCCTTGACCAATCCCTGACTAACATTGTTTCCCCATGACCAATCACTGATTTCCACTGTTTCCCCATGACCAATCCCTGACTACCACTGTTTCCCCATGACCTGTAACTCATTACCACTGTTTCCCCATGACCAACCACTGATTACCACTGTTTCCCCATGACCAATCCCTGACTACCACTGTTTCCCCATGACCTATCCCTGACTACCACTGTTTCCCCATGACCAATCCCTGATTACCACTGTTTCCCCATGACCAATCACTGATTTCCACTGTTTCCCCATGACCTATCACTGACTACCACTGTTTCCCCATGGCCTATCACTGACTACCACTGTTTCCCATGACCTAATCACTTACTACCACTGTTTCCCCATGACCAATCACTGATTACCACTGTTTCCCCATGACCTATCACTCATTACCACTGTTTCCCCATGACCTATCACTGATTACCACTGTTTCCCCATGACCTATCACTGATTACCACTGTTTCCCCATGACCTATCACTGACTACCACTGTTTCCCCATGACCTATCACTCATTACCACTGTTTCCCCATGACCTATCACTGATTACCACTGTTTCCCCATGACCTATCACTCATTACCACTGTTTCCCCATGACCTATCACTGACTACCACTGTTTCCCCATGACCTATCACTGACTACCACTGTTTCCCCATGACCTATCACTGACTACCACTGTTTCCCCATGACCTATCACTGATTACCACTGTTTCCCCATGACCTATCACTCATTACCACTGTTTCCCCATGACCTATCACTGACTACCACTGTTTCCCCATGACCTATCACTGACTACCACTGTTTCCCCATGACCTATCACTGACTACCACTGTTTCCCCATGACCTATCACTGATTACCACTGTTTCCCCATGACCTATCACTCATTACCACTGTTTCCCCATGACCTATCACTCATTACCACTGTTTGCCCATGACCTATCACTCATTACCACTGTTTCCCCATGACCTATCACTGACTACCACTGTTTCCCCATGACCTATCACTGATTACCACTGTTTCCCCATGACCTATCACTCATTACCACTGTTTCCCCATGACCTATCACTCATTACCACTGTTTCCCCATGACCTATCACTCATTACCACTGTTTCCCCATGACCTATCACTCATTACCACTGTTTCGCCCATGACCTATCACTGATTACCACTGTTTGCCCATGACCTATCACTCATTACCACTGTTTGCCCATGACCTATCACTCATTAACACTGTTCCTACTTATATACAAATGAACCAAACTGCAAATTACGAAATAGCAATATAATATCTTGAAATATTGACTTTAAAGTGAGTTAAAGTGAGAATATATTAAGTTGAAGTAATGGCAGTTCAACTTTTTTTTGCACGACTTGCAGTTCTAGACTTCTGTACATGGAAAATATGTCTCTGTTATAAATGGAAATAGATGAAAATATAAAAGTGTATAAAATAATTGGTGCACATAGTTGGGCCTTTTTAGATACTGATACCTTTAGATACTTTATTCATATAAAGGTACTTGAAATTTTAATGAATTTTTTATTATAAATTTTAATAATTTTTTTTGGGCTACACAGCTGTAAGTTATCTCATCATGGCATACGACATGTGCTCAACACTGTCCTTAATATTAATATTTTTGCTTTTATTAACTCTTCCTACTCATTATTATTATTATGATTACTGTTCTTTTAACAAAGAACTCTCAGATAAATTATTCATCAACAATTGTGCAAGCTGTTTTGCGTTCTTTGAGAACGTCAAACCAAATATGTTAAAAAAATAAAAGTTACATTATTTGGCTTTTTTGGACAGTTTTATGAGCTGAAGATCCATTATTATCATCAATCTTTGGAGAAATAATGTAAGAATTGTGCAATGTGCAGGAACATAAGACTCTCAGCACTTGAAAAATTTATAGTCTAGCGTGTTTACTTTTGAGAAAAGATCATTGTTTTAATGTGCGAGGCCTGCGTATGTGCTGTCTTTAATTCAGATAAAGCAGTCGATTTTTTATTTTGATAGTGATATTGTTTCATTTTACCTGACAAGTACTTCTGTTAGACAATGTGATGTAATTTATTTCTGACATAGCTACAGCAGGCACTCCAGAAACGTTCTCACAACATTCAAACACACATCTGTTCAAATCAACGCAGCTGTGAATATAGATGAGCTTTTTCCATTTCGCTTAAGGAACGGTTCAATGAAAAGTTTATTGAAGAAAAAAAAAAAGACATTCAAAAAGTTAGAAGTTAACTTTACATTTAGCCTTAACATTAATTTATGTCTTACTTTTTATGGTTATACTTTGTAGATACTTTATTTATTTGATATATTTAACTGCAATGTATAACAACTGCACATATGTAAAATATTTTCAAAACACAGTTGTACGATCTTTGTACATATATATATATATATATATATAGTTATAGTTTTTTCTAGAATGTAAATTTCTACAGAGTTTCACTACATGTCATACTGTGTATAATTCTGTGTGTGACCGATGAGGTTTGTGACTGCAATTTAAAAAAAAAAATCTATATTTAAACACTGTACAATAAAATACAGCAATGATTTTTGGACAACTGAAATCACTTTTTAGCTGAATTTTTTTTTTTTTGGTGAAATATGGCAAGGCTATTTTCTGTTTGAAGTTAGAAGGCAGAACGTTCCAGAAAGGTGAATGTTATACAGATGATCATATAGAGTATTTCTTCCTCTTTTCTTAAATACAGATGCTTACTGCTGTTGTACTCGCTTAATAGTAGCTTATAGTACCTTCACCCCTTATACCCCAATCTTATTATTATACAGTTATTAATCTGAAAGCATATTATTACTATGAATTGTTCAGTTGCTACAGGGATTTATAATACCAATATCCGGTGTCATGAAGAAATGAACGGGTTCCCTTTTGAGTCTCTTCTTCATGTTGTCTCAGAGGGTTTTACTCACCACTGTCCCCATTAGGCATTTAAATCTACATGCAGTTTTCTGTAAATCTGCTGTCATGTGTTCAAAGTGCCCTACAATTGAAATTGAATTGGCCATTAAACATTAAAAATTAAAGGCTTCAACCGTTTTGTTGTTGTTGTTGTTGGTGGTGGTGGTGGTAGTGTTGTTGTTGTCACTCAACCAGACTTGCTCCCTGTGGCTACACTAAGCAGAAAATGGATTTTCCTTTGTTGTCACGTTTAATCAAAGCGAGCAAGTCGTCTTCTCGAACAGATTCGGCTGACTCGTGTAGAAACAACGTTGGTCTGCGGCACTTTAATAAAAATGTGGCACGCTCTAGTCTCTTAAACAGAACACGACACATTCTAGACGTGGCACGTTTGCATCCGTCCTCTTTCCCAGCCGTTTGATAATGGATCGTTTTCTAGTGGATCTTCAAAGTTTCTCCAAAGGTGCAGCTCTGGGAATAATGGGAAAATAACAGATTGTATAATTAAACGGTAAATGCAAAGTTTACTTCAGAACATTCGGCGATACCGCCGAATTCGATCTGATTTACAATATGATTTAGCAGTGTCTGATCGAAGCTACTACATGTGACCACTGCTACTGTTCAGAATCTTGGGTAGGTCTACTACTAATTCATGAATGATGATGACCTAGCGCTTACCTTACCTTTTATTGCTTACCTCAGTGCAGTTTTAACCATAAAGTAAAGTGGGTTAACATCAATAAAATCATTTCTATTGTGTGCATTATAGAATAACTGAGAAAATAGTCTCAAGATATTGGTAAAAACCTAACAATAATGGCTTTTTTTTTAATGTTTTTTATTTTTTTTTATTTTTATCAATGAACATGTACCAGCTGTCATCCATCTTAGAAGCAAACCCTGGTTCATTCAAGCTGTCCAATTACGAGTCCATTTCTTGGGTTTGAACCAAGACTACAGTTCCGATGGACATAAGGGACTGTTGTTGCTCGCTTCAAAATCAACTATTTAGATGTGATCTCCTTTAACTCTTTTAAAAGAAATAATCTTATTTTGAAGGGCTGCACACCACAAAGTGTCAACATGTTCAGCACCTATAGCCGTTGTACAATAAATGCTATAAGATTAGTAGCATCTTCTCTTCATTTAATATATTGATTTGTGCTCTGTTTCACAAAGGGTGCCAATAGTTTCTGACAGAACGAGCCACTTCGGTCTAAGTGGCAGATTAACCCCCGTCTCTTGCTAAATATAAACGGATTAAAAACAAACAAACAAAAGAGCCCATTTGACACAAAACACTCTCAGATATTGTCAGTATTTGTTTGCTTGGTAAGTTTTCTTTTTTTTTTTTCGGCAGCCATTTTGACAGCCTGGTTTTTTTTTTATCAGACTCCTTTGTGGTTTGCTGTGTTACACAAATATTTCAGGAGCAAGCAGGCACTCTCACACTCTCACATCTGATGTCGCGGCGCTGTGATTATTGGACCCAATTGAGATGGCACAGAGACTCAGAGGAAACGCAAATGAAGCCTAGCATCATCTGCTACTTTCCCACAAACTCACACGCCCACACACACACACACACACACACACACACACACACGGAAACAGCACGGAGAATAAACTGGAAAACATTCCTCCCTTGTCTCTGTATTTGCTCTGTTGGCTCGGTTATATATTACTCCTATACATTATTCATGTCATTGCGCTTATTCGAAAACGTCTTCGTATAGGCCTCGTGTAGCATATTTAAGTGAACGCAAACACACTCTTAATACGTGATTCGAAATTAATATTAAAGAGAGCGCACGTGCTATTCGGACCAAAGGTAGTCATTTGTGATGCCGCTCGCTTTCGTACTTTGTATCACAGCGTTGCTGAATTCTCTAATCTGATTGGTCAGAAGGTGTTGTTTAATAAATCACAGGTTTATATGAATTCTCTAGTATGCTATCGTTTCTATAGTAACAACTATAGTAACACGAAGACCTGTCCACAAATGAGTTTAAAGAAATGTGTGACATTTGTAACAGTCAGATGTTGCACTTTGCTCTTTCTTAGTGACATGACAAGCTGTGTTTTTGTTGTTGTTGTTGTTGTTGTTGTTTTATTAATTAACATCAAGAGAATAGAGACTCTGGTGTGTTATCGGCTGTTTATAACGTAAGCAATACATTTTTTCATGGGTGTTCCACAATATTAAACATAATTAATAAATTAAAAAAAAAAAAAAACCTTAGCACTGCACAATTGTTAAGAAAAGAAAAATAAAATACGTAAGGACATGCTGTTATATGAACATAATCAATGTTGGGGTGGTAACAGTAAACAGTAATGGGAAAAGAAACAGATAAATATCATTTCAGCTTATGTTTAAGACACTACCGCCAAGTGGAATTTATACATTTACTCTTTTATTAGTAGAAAAGATGCATGGTATAATGCAATAGGTAGCTAGCTAGCTACTAGTTTCACTGTTTTTTTTTTTAATTCAGATTTTTTTTTTTTTTTTTACCTGATTAATATAGTAATGTTACTCAAACATCAACTAGCTTGGTACCAAACCTGGCAAGCAAGTCAAATCACCCTTGCTCTAACACTAGCATGAAAAACAGTATTTTATGCTAAGCAGGGTTGAGTTTCCCAACATTCTCACAGCATGAAGATCTAACACTCGTTCTCTTAGTTAAGATGATCTTAATTTGGGATTCTCGGAGAAACAGAGCCCACTATGCTGAGCCAAAGAAATGAACAGAAAAGCTAGTGGCATTTTACTTTGATGTTTAAGGGTGTAAATAGCAGTATTATGTGGCTAATGCTATTTTCACCCAGGTGCAAATAGACACTTATATTACCTAGTGACACGTGTCATTTTTTTGTTGTTGTCATCTTTGGAACCCAGAGTGCTCGAGTTGTAATGAGTGCAGTGACCTAGTTACGTGTAATGCAAGTCTCTTAATGCTTTTGTTGTTGTTGTTGTTGTTGTTTTAACACTCCGGTGAGACTTTTTTAAGTTAAAATAGATCTACAATACATACATAACACATGTACCGTCACATAATTATTTTTATTTCTAATCCTCCAGTGGTTCAACACCTTGTTTCCAGGGCAGGAGCAGAGCAGGAGAGAGCTGTTGCTGCTTGTATACATCTGAAAATGATGAGGGGGGAAAAAAAAACAGCCTGTGTGGCAGGTTTATTACGCTAATTTCCATATTCCTGCTCCAAATCTGCCTTTGCCATGCTCTTCTAGTTGTTCTCACCTTTATTTCACCTTTATCTTAACCTAGATGCTGTAGTTATGAAAGGAACTTATACAATTAATCTGATCAAGGTGGTGTGGGAGACATTTTAGGTGGCAAACAACAACCCTTTTTGTATTAAGTACCTATTGAAGGAACCAACAGATTCATTACCAATCAAACGCTTATCCAAAGTCCTGACTGCACGTTGATAAAGGCTTATCGTGAAAATGGATTTGTAAGACGAATGTAATAGTATAAATTTATTTCTGAAGTAAAATGTAGTTTTTACATCAAATATTTTGGTAACACTTTAATTGAAGGTTCAGTAGCAAACTATCTATACGCACGTAATACATACTTTACTAGATAAACATCGCTGTAATAGGTTATTAAACATCCATGCCTATGTTAATTTACCAATTTGAATAAATATATATATATATATATATATATATATATTTGAAAGTGTGCCAAGGATTCGCTCCTCCAGTCCACTGCTTTACAAAGATTTTTTTTCTCCCGCTCCTGAGCAGCTCCTCGACTCATTAGCAAAGACGTGAGTGGGTTGAGATTTAAAAAAAAGTCACTTAATAAAGCTTTCACATGATGCCCAAGTATGAATACTTTATATAGTGTTTCAAACGCCATGCATGAACGATTCATTATTCTATCATTAATGATCATCTTTAATCAGTGTGTATAATTTGTTTAGAAATGTATTACCGGACCTTAAATCTTTCTTGCTGTGTTTATTTTAGAACGATTTTTAAAAAAAAATAATAAAATGAAGTTAGGATCGCTGTTTTAATTATTGGTCGCTCATTTTGTTCTCTTTGCCAAGGCGTCGTCTGTACTTCCTGTTATTTATTTATTTATTTATTTATTTATTTTTGTCTTTAATTTATTTATTAATTTTCATATGATTCATTTCCATGTGATTCATTTACATGTGATTCATAATCAAGTCGATTCATTTCTATGTGATTCATTTACATGTGATTCATAATCAAGTCGATTCATTTCCATGTGATTCATTTACGTGTGATACTTCCTGTTATTTTAACCGTTCTCAGTATTTGCTAGTCAGTGTTGGAGCTGACCTTAAAACAGTCAAGATACATGCATAAATCACTTCATGTGAGTATTCAGTAATGCAAGAGCCGCTTCCTGGTTGTTTCACTTCGAGTATTTGATCGTGTGCTGTTCACTCTTTCCCCGGTCTTTTGTCGTAAAGGCCAGAGAATTTAGCTCGATCAGGATAAACATTGTAAACTCCATCTCACTGTACGCCCATCAAAATTCCATCAAATATCGACATCTCTCCAATCCTGTGTTTAAGCACATGTTCCAGAGAGAGACTCTTGTCTGATCTTAGATCGCATGCGTCGAGCTCGTGTACCATGTAATGAGTGTGTATGGAGCTTTTTTTTGCATCAAAATAATATAGCACAAAATCGAGAAAACGTTAGAATGAAAATTTTACGACGTTCAAAAAAAAAAAGTCATCGAAAGACTGGAAGGTTCTTTCTATCGATCGTTGACGCGGCCAAATAGATGGTGGTTTTTAGGCAGCTGATTTTTATTCTGAAGCAGCTGAAGAAATGTAATGATCACCGCGTCGATCTTCGCTTCCTTTATAACCGTTCACTTCGACCGAACGTTTCATCTGATATGGGACTGGAGATGTTTGCAACTCCTTTTGAGTGACCGCTTCTGCGACTCTCTTACGTTCCTTATCATTATTCTGAGAGCGCGTTGTGAACCCTTGCGTGATGCACCTGCTCAGGGATGATTAGTTGCATATTAGCAAACCTGTTGTACTGACAGGGATATTTAAGGTCTTTGCTATGACTCTGTTGCTTAATAATGTTGTCCCTGAGAACGTTAGCAAGATTTAGACACGACCTTTGAAAACGTAAAGTTATAATAAAACCCATTATATCTTCCGGTAGTCATCATGTGCATTCTTTTCACTCTTCCTCTCCTGTCTTCTTGGTTTCTGACACTCTGAGACCATAACTTTTGTCAGGCTTATAAACATAACTCAGGTTATCTCTCAGTTGTAAAACACAGAAGTGGAAATATAATAGAGTTTTTTTTTTTATCCTTGTAAAACACATGCAGAAATGGTTATAGATATACCCGTTGTAATGGTGGACAATTTAATTAGAAAAAAAAAGTGCCGTTTTCATATCTAAACAAAGCTCCAGACAGAGATAAAGGAACACATCGAGCTTGACAGCACAATAATACGCGCCTAATCAAAATGTAAATGACTTCACTAGCTTAGCATTCACGGGAAAATGAATCTAGAAGGCGAGATTAAAATAAAATACCTCAGTGGCATCAAAGCATGTACTCATTGTGTCGCAGAGGCAACTTTAGTTTGATGTTGTTTCGCTTAATTTCTGAGATGAAGCTTTA
Source organism: Ameiurus melas (assembly GCA_012411365.1). Lineage (NCBI taxonomy): Eukaryota > Metazoa > Chordata > Actinopteri > Siluriformes > Ictaluridae > Ameiurus > Ameiurus melas. The sequence goes on along the minus strand of CM022755.1, from coordinate 3,381,320 downwards.
TCACTGTTCTTTTTCACATTTTGTAGCATTCCTTGATATTCACCACGCGGCATTTTTTCATAACAGGTTTCCCAGCACACTTTGGTTTTGAACCGCTGAAAAGGAACCCCGATTATGAAGACTCGTTGGCCTCCGATGTCTTCTATATTAGCCTCCTCGCTAATATAGAGTCGCTGGAGAGTCAAGACCGTTGCAACCATTTGACGTCACTACCCAGAATGCATTGCGACCTAAACACCAATGGAGACCTACGAGTGCAAGGATTTTTATTATTAAAAAAAAAACCCAAAACAAAACCCTGAGTGTTTTTGTATAGCAGGTTTGTATAGCGGACGTCAGCGTTAATCTAATAAGCCATACACGTCTTCATAGTCGGGGTCCCCTTTAAAATTTCAGCATGGAAACAGTTCATAAGTCATTTTTAACTGTGTTTCTAATTCTGTTCTCAGTTCGCCGTGATTCCCTGTAACTCTCATAATGGCTCTTAAAGATCTAGTAATGTGCTATAAATAATTCCTTGATAGCACCACAAGTATTTGCTTCGTTATAAAGGTTGTGCAGTACACCACATGGCATTATAATGAATAGTTTAAGCTTATGTTTGTACATTATCAAGGAATTATTTATAATACATAGTAATAATTGCAGCTTTATGAGGCATTATTAGTTAATAATAAAAAAAAGTGATTTATGATGATGGGTGTCATATAAAGTGCTACCAAAGGTCCTTAGACATATACACCTTTATTCTTCTTACAGCCTGTGATGGTGAAAGCTGTGTTTTCAGGCTATAGAGCTTGCACGTTTTCTTGTAGTCTAGGTATTTATCGGTTTAGGCCTCTGGGAGGTCAGCTTGTCCAATCTAGCTGTATGCTTTAAAGTATGTTTCCCTGAACACAGTAGAATTGTGCGTCCGGCTCCTGGAAATGGGTTCGCGCTCCCTGAAGGTCACGTAGATCTGAAGGTAATTAGAACAAGGCCCGGTTTTCACGGTTTATTCTCTCTCTCTCTCTCTCTCTCTCTCTGCCGTAAACTCATGCCCCATGTTTCGGTGTTAAGTGCCTTTCTCAAAAGAGTGCTGAGCAGACCCTCAGAGCAAGGTCTGCTCTCGGTTAATAATTTGAAAGGTGTTAGTTCATGGCAGGATTTTCTTCTTTTTTTTTTCTAGCTCCTTTAAAGCAATAATTAGTAGGCGAGTAAAGTGTTGTATATGGCTGGAAGGTCCTAGATGCTCACTGGCATACTGTTTTCCATTTCAAAAGCTATTTTTAGAGCTATATATATATATATATATTTATATAGAGTAAGGTTTTCACAAAGTTTGCCTCGACATGCCACGTTATGTTTTACTTCACATTATAATATTCGAAACGAAATGATTCTAACTAAAACCTGCAATCAGTTATGAGCGTGCATTGATAAATCATATATCGGAATGAAGCTAATTAAAGCATCATTAATCCTAGAATAAATGGTATAATATGACTAATAATAGGGTACAATTTTAACAGAATATTAACCCTGTAAACAGGAAGCAAGAGTCGGCCTATAAATACACACCTTCTCTATTAGTTTCACAGTAGTCTCTAAATAAATCACAGTCTTTAAGTAATAAAACAGTATACTTTATCACACATTACTGGATAATCAGTCATGGCCACATAACCCATAGTGAAAAAGGGGTTAATAATGTATATTAATAATAGGGTATTTGAAGAATAGGGTTACTAGTTAGAATAATACTAAAACATCTACTGATGATATTGTGTGAAAGTATTAATAATGGGATACATATAATAGTTGCTGGATAGTTACTAATAATTGGATTGTGGAATAATATGAAAATAATGGGGGGAAAATGGGGTTACTACTACTATTACTACTACTGTTACCACTACTACTACTACTACTACTACTACTACTAGAAGTACTACTATTACTACTATTACTACTACTACTACTACTAGAAGTACTACTATTACTACTACTACTACTACTGCTACTACTAGAAGTACTACTATTACTACTACTACTACTACTACTACTACTAGAAGTACTACTATTACTACTACTACTACTACTGCTACTACTAGAAGTACTACTACTACTATTACTACTACTACTACTGTTACCACTACTACTACTACTACTACTACTACTACTACTAGAAGTACTACTATTACTACTACTACTACTACTGCTACTACTAGAAGTACTACTATTACTACTACTACTACTGTTACCACTACTACTACTACTACTACCACTACTACCACCACTACTACTACTACTACTACTACCACCACTACTACTACTACTACTACTACTACTACACTACTACTACCACTACCACCACCACTACTACTACTACTACTACTACTACCACTACTACTACTACTACTACTACTACTACTACTACTACTACTACCACTACCACCACCACCACTACTACTACTACTTACCACTACCTACTACCACTACTACTACTACTACTACTACTACTACTTACTACTACCACTACTACTACTACTACTACTACTACTACTACTACTACTACTACCACTACTACCAACTACTACTACTACTACTACTACTACTACTACCACTACTACTACTACTACTACTACTACTACTACTACTAATACTACTACTACTTACTACTACTACTACTACTACTACTACTACTAGAAGTACTACTACTACTACTACTACTACTACTACTACTACTACTACTAGAAGTACTATATTACTACTATACGCTGTGTGGGTTGCTGTGTGTGCTGTTGTTCTTGTTCTGTTTTGCGTTTCGCTTACCGCTGCCCTTCCTTGTTGGGGTGTGCCGTGCTGCTGCTGCTGCTGCTGCTGTGCTGGGTGCGTTGTGCTACTGGTGCGTTCTGCCGCGCAACGCGTCGCTGCTGCTGTTACTGCTTGCTCTGTGTGCTGCTTCTACACTGGTTGCTGTTTGCTTTGTGCTTACGCTGTGGTCGTCTACTGGCGTACTCTCCTCTACGTACCGCTGCTGCCTTGTCTCTTCTGCAGCTCTCTGCTCTCTCTGCTGCTGCTGCTGTTCGCACTCGTACCCCCCCCCCCCCCCCCCCCCCCCTCGTGCTTGCTGTGCTGAGCTGTGCTGCTGCGTGCCCGCTGCTGCGTGTGCTGCTGTGCTACGCTGCTGCTGCCTGCTGCACGGCGCCTGCTGCTGCTGCTGCTGCTGCTGTGCTGCTGTGTGTGCTGCTTGCGCTCTGCTCTGCTGGGTGCTTTTGCTGCTGCTGCTGCTGTGCTGCTGCTGCACTGCGCTGCGCGCTCTCTTGTGCTCGGTGTTGGGTGGTGGTGTGGGTCCCCTCTCCCCTGCGGTTGTGTTTTGTGGGGGTGCTGCGTGCTGCTGCTGCTGCTGCTGCCGCGCCGCGCGCTGCTGCTGCTGCTGCTGCGCTGCTGCTGCTGGTGCGCTGCGGGTGCTGGCTGCTGCTGCTGCTGTTGCTGCTGCTGTTGCTGCTGTACGCTGCTGCTGCTGCTTGCTGCTGCTGCTGCTGCTGCTGGTGCTGCTGTTGCTGCTGCTGTGCCGCTTTGCTGCTGTACTGCTGCTGCTGCTGCCGCCGCTGCTGCTGCCGGTGCTGCTGCTGCTGCTGCTGCTGCTGCCGCCACTGCTGCTGCCGCTCTGCTGCTGCTGCTAATGCTGCTGCCAGCTGCTGCTGCTGCTGCTGCTGCTGGGTGCTGCTGCTGCTGCTGCTGCTTTGCTGCTGCTACCTGGTGCTGCTGTTGCTGCTGTGTTGCGTGCTGCTGCTGTGCCCGCTGCTGCTCGCCGCTGCTGCTGCTGCTGCTGCTGCTGCTGCGTTGCTGCTGTGTCTGTGCCGCTGCTGCTGCTTTGCTGTGCTGCTGCTACCTAGGTGCTGCTGATTGCTGCTTGCTGTTGCCTGCTGCTGCTGCTGCGCTGCTGCTGCTGTTGTGGTGCTGTTGGCTGCTGCTGCTGCTCTATTTGCTACGCTGCTGCTGCTGCTGCTGGGTGCTGCTTTGCTCGCTGTGCTGCCCTTTCTGTTGCTGCGCTGGCTGTGTGTGCTTGTGCTGCTGTTCTCTGTTGCGCTGCTGCTGCTGTGCTGCTGCTGCTGCTGCTGCACTGCGCTGCTGCTGCTGCTGCTTTGTGTGCTGCTGCTTCTTTGCTGCTGCTGGCTGTGCCTCTTTGCTGTGCTGTGCTCTTCCTGCTGCCTGTGCCGCTCCCTGCTGCTCCTGCTGCTGCGTTGCGCTACTGGTGCTGTTGCTGCTGCTGCTGCTGCTGCTGCTGTTCCTGCGTTGCTGCTGCTGCTGCCTTTTGTCTGTTGTCCCTCTCTCTTTCGCTCTGTGCACTCTGGCTGCTGCTCTCTGTGACGCTGCTGCTCGGCGCTGCTGCTGGCGGCTGCTGTGCGCGCTGCTGCTGCTGCTGCTGCACTCGTGGTGCTTTTGCTGCTGCTGTTGCCTGCTGCTGCTGCTGCTGGGTGCGCTGTGCTACTGCTGCTGCTGCTGCTGCTGCTGCGCCTGCTGCTGTCGCCTGCTGCTGCTGCTACGCTGCTGCTGCTGCTGTTGCTAGCGTGCTGCTGCGCTGCTGCTATTGCTGCTCTGCTGCTGCTGCTGCTCTGCTGCTGCGTGCTCTGTTGCTTGATTTGCTGCTGCTGCTGCTGCTGCCGCTGCTGGGTGCTGCTATTCCGGCTGCTGCTGCTGTTGCTGCTGCGCGTGCTGCTGCTGCTGCTGCTGGGTGCTGCTGTTGCTGCTGCCTGCTGCTGCGTCGCTGGGTGCTGCTGCTCTTTGCTGCTGCCTGCTGCTGCTGCTGCTGCTGCTGCTGCTGCTGGCTGCTGCTCCGCTGCTGCTACTGCTGCTGCTGCTGCTGCTTTGCTGCTGCTGCTGCTGCTGCTGCTGCTGCTGCTGCTGCTGCTGCTGCTGCTGCTGCTTGCTGCTGTGTGCGCTGCTGCTGCCTGCTGCTTTGCTTGTTGCTGTGCTTGCTGCTGTGCTGCCTGTGGCGCCTGTGCGCGGCGTTGCTTTGGCTGTGGTTGCTTCTTTGTGTTGCTGTGCTGTGTGCTGTTGCTGCTTGTTTGGTGGGTGCTGTGCTGCTGGTGCTCTTGCTTCCCGCTTTTTGCGCTGCTCCTCTGTGCTGTGTGTGCTGTCGTGGCTGTGCTCTTACTGCTTCTGCTCTGCTGGGGTGCTGCTGTGCTGCTGCTGCTGCTGGTGCTGCTGGGTGCGTGCGCGCTGCTGGTGCTGCTGCCTGCTTTGCTGCTGTTGCTCTGTTGCTGCTGCTGTGCCACGCCGTGCGCTGCTGCTTCGTGCTTGTGTTGTTTTTCGTGCTTGGGGGTGTTGTCCGTGATGTCGGGCTGCTGCAGTGCGTGCTGCTGTGCGCTGCTGCTGTGCGCTGCTGCTGCTAGCATGTCTGCTGCTGCTTGCGCTGCCCTGCTGCTGGTGCTGCTGCTGCTGCTGCCTGCTGCTGCCAGCTGCTGCTGGGTGTTGCTGTTGCTGCTGCTGGCGCTGCTGTGCGCTGCTGCTGCTGCCGCACTGCTGCTGCTGCTGCTGCTGCTGCGCACTGCTGTGCTGCTGTGCTGCTGTTGCTACTGCTGCTGCTGGGTGCCTGTTGCTGCTGCTGCTCTGGTGCGCTGCTGCTACTGCCACTGCTGCTGCTGCTGCTGCTGCTGCTGGGTGCTAGTTGCTGCTGCTGCTGCTTGCCGCTGCTGCTGCTGCTGCTGCTGCTGCTGCTGCGCGCCACTGCTGCTGCTGCTGTTGGGTGCTGCTGTTGCTGCTGCTGCTGCTGGTGCTACTGGGTGTTTGCTACTGCTGCTGCTGCTGTGTTCGGATGCTGTTATTGCTGCTGCTGCTGCTGGCTGCTGCTGCTGCCGCCGCTACTGCTTCTGCTATTATTGCTGCTGCTACTACTGCTGCTACTACGCGCCACTGCTGCTGGGTGCTACTGTGCTGCTATACTATTGGTGCCACTGCTCTCCAACTTGCAGGTGCTACTTTGTTCGCTCTGTGCTGTGCCTACTGCTGATGTTCCCTACTGCGCTATACTACTACTACTGTTGCGTGGTGTTGCTACACTACTACTATTACTACTCTTACCACCACAACTACTAGTACTACTATTACTATCATTTCTATTACCACTACTACCACTCCTACTCTTACCACCATCACAACTAGTAGTACTACACTACTATTACCACTACTACTGCTAATACTACTACTACTACCACCACTACTACCACTCCTATTAGTAGTACTATTATTTGTGCTGCTACTACTACTACTACCACCACCACTACTACCACTACTACTAATATTATTACTATTACCACCACCACACCTACTAGTACTACTTTTACTATCACTACAATTACCACTACTGCTACTCCTACTATTACCACCACCACAACTACTAGTACAACACTACGATTACCGCTACTACTACTACTAATAATGATTTTTTAAATCAATAATGTAGTATTATTGTTGCTGTTGTTTTATTCTTAAATATTAATATTTAATTAGATGCAGGTATTTTTAGCCATGGTTGTTTAGCGCTAAGGTTTCAGTCGTTCTGCCCAGCCATCTGACTGCTCCACTCCACCTGAGTGCTCAGACGTCTGCTAATTAGCCTACTGACTCCTGCATATGTTCCCTAAATAATAATCTAGACTGTTTACCTGCCTCGAGCTGTCAGAGGAATGGGTGAGTGTGTGCAAAGACATGGAGCTGTCCAACAGGCACGGTTGTTTCCTTTACTAACAAAAGGTTGCACCTTTCCACTATTATTGACGTCGTCGTGCGTCGGTAATGATCTTGTAATTATAGCTTATTTCTGATTGTTTATTTCTAAGAACGTTATTTTATAGGAGAAAAATGACAGGAATGCTGTGGCATTTAAATATAGACTGAGTTTATTGTTGATCAGATGATACACTTTCAGATTTAAAGACGGCGTAGGTGTCTGTGAACAGGTTGTTGATGTGGAAGAATGTGGAGTGAGAGGAATTAAAAGGAACCTGAGTTTGTAATTATCTACAATTCTGTTATTATGGGGGGCACGGTGCCCAAAAACGAGTCATTGTTCTGTGTGTGAATAATGCAGGGGTTTGTGAACAGAGGAGGTGTATAAAGATCAGCTCACACATCTGTGCTTTATGGAAATCCGGCTCTTGGAAAGCGGAGGAACATGCAAATTCAGATACAGTACAGTCAAATGTTGTTGAAAACTTTTCCTACCTATTTTATTCTTATTCTTTTAGGTTGCATCACCTTCATACATCTACCAGCCCCCTTTTATAAATCATTTTAGCTTTACGTTGACATGTTTATGCTTGACAGTAGGGCACATCATCAGTACATGTCTTGAATTTTTTCAGGATAATAAAAAAAGCCAAAAATTAGCAAAGAACACCACACGGTTTACTAAGTTTTAAAAAATTCAGTACGCAGTGTTAGTTTCTAAGAGACGTCAATTAGCACTGTGTGCTGTAGGTGTATTTATTATTATATATGATTTGGCGTAGTTGGCTAATAGTTATATACAACATGATTCATTTCTTGAGGATTCTGTTACATAACTACTCGTCTAAGGTTGGGAGGCAAGTAACAAAGTAAAGAAAACTTTAAAACAACGAAAGAAAACCTTGGAGAGAGAACCAGGCTATCCAGCCTCCTGTCTCAGAATCAACAACACAACCACCAATTCAACAAAAAATGCCTTGTAATTTGAAGTTGTAAAGAATAGTTACAATCACAAAAGTAACAATAAAGATAACAGAACTAATAATACCAAAGAGAATAATAAGAAGAATATGGGACATGAACTTCAATGGAGTGCCCGGCCAAAACAAACAAAACATAAATAACTCACCGAGAAACCTTTTTAAATGACATAGAACAAGATCTTCGAGAAAAAAGAATCAATTATAAAAACTCTTCTCTCTCTCTCTCTCTGTCTCACCATGAACAGGAGAAAATCAGGATGACAAACAAAAATGTCGCCCTCCTCCTACTTTAGCCAAACAAGGACAAAATAAAGATACTGAGCAAACAAGCTACTTACAGTGAAAGTGGAGCATAAAAGGAAATCAAAACAAAATCAACAAGTTTATTTCTCTTTCTGTTTAGAAACACTTAACGGCGTTTCTGAGCTCACTTACTGAGAAACAACTCAACATTCTAACTCAACACACGATTCTGGGAAACAGGAGGAAGGATTCATCCTCGTCAAACGAAGTCTCTCTCCCAGGTTTTCTTTCATTCATTTTCATTTGTCTTTACTTCGTTACTGGCTCCCCAACCTCACACGGGTAGTTATGTAACAGCTGGGGGCCGGTCTGCTTATTTGTCTATTTGCCGATGTGACATTTGTGTTAATCGATCCGATAACTTGGAGATGTATCTCTTGTTAGATAATCCGGTACGATATGGCTGCTGAACACCGTTTCCGTTTGTTGGTAAGTACTCCTTTCTCTAAGATTTTGTTTGGAGGTCTTTGAATTTTTGTGGGAGGGGCAGAGGCGTTAATGGCAACGGTATGGGCTTTGATTTACTTTCAAATATGCTCAGGTTTATTTTTACATCTTGAACTTAGAAGCCCTCATTCACAGCTTTATCGAACGTTCAGTAGTATTTAATAATAAATGAGTGACTCGTGCCGGGATATCTTCAGTATCTGACAAACGATCAGACTACAATGAGATGAAACATGATCTGAAACTCGAATACATGGCAGGATTATTAAGACGCGATTCCGTCATCATTAGACGCTCCGTGAGATGGTACAGATGGCAGTATTGTAAACGTCAGTAATTAAAGATGGCAAGTTTAGATTTTAAAGTGTCGAGTTCAAATGCTGCGGTGTGAGTTCTAATTCTTTGTGGTGTAAAGGTTTGGCAAGAAACATACGCCTTGCCTCTGTCTTTCCTCTGTTCCCTCATTCCTCCAATTCCCCTTATTATTTTGTTGACTAAAAACACCACCTGTTCTTTTTGTTGTGGCCTCCTAGCGACCGATACGGACGCTCCTGTTGTGTTCCTTTCCATAAAGAGCAAAGGGGGAACAAAAACATGTGCACTTCTGTGAGTCCACAAGTCATGGCGTATTTGTCTCGCGTACACTCACAGCAAAATCCCTAGTGTTGAATTAACACCTAGTCTGTTGAATGAACTCTTTCGGAGTTCATTTATGTCCATGTTGACGTGGGGATTAAAAAGGTCGCATTTAGTACCTTAAAGGGTTCGGAAATATAAATAAAGGTTCTGTGTTGAACTCTACAATAGAGGATTAATCTGAAACGCTTAACCATCCCAAAAAATAAATATGTACACCTCCTTAGACATGCGCTTACCCAATTATCCAATCATGTGGCAGCACCAGATGAGCTTCGGTTAATGTCCACATCAGACATTACAATAAAGACTTTGGTCAATGGCGTTAGTTTGAGGATTTCTGTACTGCTGATCTTCTGGGGGTTTTTACCCACAAGAGTTTCTAGAGTTTATACAGAATGGTGCGACAGACAGAAAACATCCAGAGAGCGGCCAGAGGTCAGAGGAGAATGGCCAGACTGGTTCGAGCTGACAGGAAGGCAAACAACAAGCTACAGTAACTCAGACAACCGTGGTGAGCAGAAGAGCATCTCAGAACACACAACATTAAGAATTTTCAGAGTTAATTGGTTTCAGCTATCACGCTCTGATATGCAAATTTACGATAAACCGAAACGTTCTGCTCCAGAATTTGTGAGGTAAGATACCTACCTATTTGCCTAAAGTGTTCCTCTGGGGAAAAGCCTTAAAGATCCTATGTAGAACCCTAGGACAGATGGTATCCCTTTTTTTCCACAGAGGTGTAATCAGAAGCTTTACACTGTATGTAGAAGTACTTAGAAAGTCCATGAATTTGGTGAACAAATGCCTCGACCTAAGTGTTAGCACAGTGAGAGAAAGGGTTACAGGTTCAAGGGGTATATTACCGTTTATATAGTTCACACAGTCGATGTAAAAAAAAAAAACAACAACAACGGATGAGTCCTCTTACTATCCTTCCTGCAGCATGTTCTTTGGGTTTAGCAAACAGAGAGAAACGTTCTTGAATCTAAGCATGTGCCTGAAAGAAAGGATATGACTTGAGTCTGATGCTTGTGTAGAGTGATACCTAGCAGTGAGTGAAAGAGATGGAGGGAGAGAGAGATGAGAGAGAGAGAGATGGTCAGAGAGCAAGATGGGGAACGAGAGACTGAGAGAGAGTGCTGAGGAGAGAGAGAGAGAGTCAGAGAGAGATGGAGAGAGAGAGTTTGAGAGAGAGATGAAGAGAGAGAGAGAGTCAGAGAACGAGATGGAGAGCGAGATGGATATATATATAGAGAGAAAAAAAGAGAGAGATGGAGATATATATATATATATATATATATATATATAATATATATATATATAGAGAGAGAGAGAGAGAGAGAGAGAGAGAGAGAGAGTCAGAGAGAGATGGAGAGAGAGAGTTTGAGAGAGAGATGAAGAGAGAGAGAGAGTCAGAGAACGAGATGGAGAGCGAGAGGGACATATATACAGAGAGAGAGAGAGAAAGAGAGAGATGGAGAGAGAGATAGATATATATATATAGAGAGAGAGATGGAGAGAGATATAGATATATATATAGAGAGAAAGAGAAAGAGAGAGAGAGAGAGAGAGAGGAGAGAGAGATGGAGATATATATATATATATATATATATATATATATATATATATATATATATTTATATATATATATATATAGAGAGAGAGAGAGAGAGAGAGAGAGAGAGAGAGAGAGAGAGATGGAGAGAGATATAGATATATATATATATATAGAGAGAGAGATGGAGAGAGATGGATATATATAGAGAGAGAGAAAAAGAGAAGAGAGAGAGATGGAGAGAGATAGATGGAGAAAGAGAGAGATGATGAGAGAGATGGAGAGAGAGATATATATATATATATATATAGAGAGAGAGAAACTGAGAGAGATGGAGAGAAAGATGGATATATATAGAGAGAGACAGAAGGAAAGAGAAAGAGAGAGATGGAGAGAGAGATGGAGATATATATATATATAGAGAGAGAGAGAAAGAGAGAGAGATGGAGAGAGAGATGGATATATATATATAGAGAGAGAGAAAGAGAGAGAGATGGAGAGAGATGGATATATATATATATAGAGAGAGAGAGAGAAAGAGAGAGAAATGGAGAGAGAGAGAGATGGATATATATATATTATGTGTGTGTGTGTGTGTGTGTGTGTGTGTGTGTGTGTGTGTGTGTGTGTGTGTGTATATATATAGAGAGAGAGAGAGAGAGAGAGAGAGATATGCAGAGAGAGAGAGATAAAGACGGCGGTGTAATAACATCACTCTCTTTTCTGGGCAGCACAGAATCCCTTGTAATATTTATTTTTTCTTCCGTCCTGAAGTTGACCACAGAGATACGCACCGCAGTTTGACGTATGCGATCCTTGCACGTTTCTCGTCCACGTGTGTTCGTGCTTGTGTAATTCTCTGTGTAATTGTCTGTGTGTTTGAGGTTGTGTTTAATTCTCCATCTGCAGTGGAGAGCAGTCCTGCGGTGTCGTTTTTCAGACTTAGCCGAGATTTACCACCTCTCGTATGGTAACGCTTTTATGGTGCTGAGAGAGGGAAAACGGCCCTTTTTTACAAAAGTGTGAATGATATCTCTGTCTCTCAGTGTGTGTGTGTGTGTGTGTTTACTTGGATGTGTGTGTGGGTATCTGAGGGAAAGGAACGATGGCCCATCAAAGAAAGATCCGGCTAAAATATGACGCACGTCTGGCTGCCCTTGAGGACTGCAAGTCAAGAGGAAAATAGGGTTTAGGGGAAGATGGAGGACAGACGACGTCCTCCCCTTTCTTTCTTTTTTTTTTTTAAAGAAGAAGAGATGGATTGTTCCCTGAGCACATCAGAAGTGTTTGTGTCTTGATTGGGTGTGCGCGTGTGTGCGCATTAGTGTATAGGTTGGACACTCGGGCTTGTCAGTAGCGAGACTGAATCTTTCCCACGTGCACACGCACACAAAACACGTACTTACTCACTCCACGTCAGACGGGAATGTAATTCCCCGTTGCCTTCCTGCCACACTGAAATGCAGTCTCTGTCCAATCAGAGCCCTCAGCTGTACTCGGAGGCATGACCACAGTAATCAGAGAAGGGGAGAAGACTGGAACATACAGTACGATGATGCACGTGCGTACGATACGTACGTGCGAGCAGAACATTCCAGAATGCCTGGAGAACGAGGAGAACGAATTAGCGATGAAAATGACTCTTGATTTGAAATAATATTGTTCTTATCTCGGAAACGGGTGTCGAAATGATGGACACGCCTAAATATGATAATAATGTCCTTGCAGAGAATTACACCTTTGTTTTTTTCCCCCTCCCCCTCTCTTCATCCGTTTATTCATCTCCCCTCTCCGCTAGTCAGTTTATTCATCTCCCCTCTCCGCTAGTCACCCCAGTGTGAGTGTGAAATCCGCACTGCTGAGTGCAATTAAAATGTTTATTGCTTTAGATGTAGCCTGCTGTGTTAGCTTGCTGAACTCCATTAAGCTACCGGGAAGAGTGAGTGTGTGTGTGTGTGTGTGTGTGTGTGTGCACACACGAAACACCTACAGTAGCGGCTTTGTCAGATTTAAATGACATATTTATGAGCAATAAGCCTCAACTGAGTTAGGATCGACCTCCTTTATGCACAAAACAAACACAAAACAAAAATCAAAACACAATTTGACTGTAAAAAGGAACAAATGAATTCGTTTTGTGTGTGTGTGTGTGTGTGTGTGTGTGTGTGTGTGTGTGTGTGGGAATTACACATCTGTGTATGCGTGTGTCTGTGTTTACTGGTGTACCTGTCATGTGAGGGCTCCTGGGCCAGAGCAGGTGTCCTAGCAGCCTTAGTGCTCACTGGTAATATTCTATATTATCAGCAATGTTTTCCTAAGTGTCTTTGACGTGTACTAAGCACTACACACAAAAAAAAAAAAAAAAAAAAAAAAAAAAAAAAAAAAAAAAAAAAAAAAAAAAAAAAAATTACCGAGTTACCATCTGACCTGAATAAGTCATCCACGGTTCCAGGCAACAAACACACACCTGCTCGTTCATATGTCCTACAATGAACAGAGACGTACTTATAGACTTGATATGGATATATATATTTGAGATATTAGCCGATTTATTCGGTACATGAAACACATAAGTGTACACACCCTGACTGTAGCTCAGCTCTCACTATTATAAGTCCGTCCCTTCAATGTTAAGGGACCGCTGTAACATCATTAGATGTTATATCTTAGGTCTCCGGTTCATACTGACGCGATAGTGGGTGTGGTGCTGGTTGGACTTCTGATGGCAAGGTCGTGAGTTCAAATCCCAGCGCTGCCAAGCTGCCATTATTGGGCCCTTGAGCAAGGCCCTTAACCGTCAACTGCTCAGTTATATAAATGAGCTCATTGTAAGTCGGTTCTGGATAAGGCGTCTGCCAAATGCTGCTGTAATGTAATGTACTGCTGGACACCTCGAAAGTGCCCAATGGAGATAAAATGGAGGCGTTTGTGAGATATGCAAGGAACAACACACTACGGAGGTACGATGTTATAGCAAAATGATCAACAATACGGTGGTATGCTAACGCTACCGCCCCAAAATTCATCCTTTTCCAATAACAGCATGCCGCCACCAGTTTTTATTCATCTAGACTAACACAGTTACAGACACTATAACCAATATGAGACAAAATAAAAAATCTTGGCCTCACTGACTGAAAGCAACAGCGGCATGTAATACACAGAGGGCCATCTTAATTAGTTGTTAAAATGCACTACAATACATTTTAAAAATTAAAACGTTCGACTCTTCATCACAGCTGTGGCTCTAATAAGCTTGCAAATGACTTTTCCGAAGCACTTCTTCAGACTAAATTACCATGTTTTAATCTTCCACCACCAGTGACAGGGAACATCCTGTGGGAAATACAACATCACTCTTCCTCCATGAAACTCTCCCCTAAGTGTTCTCGAATAACACACATGGAGTCCTCGTTATCGGAAAGGAAAACACATCAGTCCTGGTACGAACTCACTAAAAACCTATGCGCGTTGTAAAAACCCTGATGATTTTCCACGTATTTATAATTCAGCTATTTGTTGTTTTGTTTTTTTCCAGTAGAACTTTTTAATAAAATGGACAACACCATAAAACACGCAACTTCCACTCTATAAAAACGGAACAAAAATAAGTAAATAAATGCACACATGATCACGGGTCGAAGCTAGACAAGCGTCCAGTAGATTTCGATACATACATGTTCTCATAATTGCAATTTTTACACATAAGAGAACGAAATACAAACCAAAAGCACAGCGACGGACATCCGACGGCAGGTTATTAGCGCCTGAAACGTTCACCGCTATCAGTTTTCCTTTCATTTCCATGCGGCTCATGTCTCAGGTCGGCGGATGTGTCCTTGGTGTCCTTGTCCAGACCTGTGATTGCATATTGTTCATGGTCCTTGCCTCTCCATATAGAAGCGGTGCTTATTTACAGCATTCTTACACCTTTCCTACACTGACAGTAGTAGAAATCACTATTTCCAGAGCCGTTCTATTTATTAGTGTATCGTTATACTCTTTAGTCTGCCTGAATCGAATGGGTTTATGACTTAAAAAGACAACAAGTCAGCGAATAAATCGTGTCGGCTCGGACTTAACGTGTTCTGTCGGTGGGAATTCAAATGGTCTGTAGCGCCAATAAACAAACCAAATATTACTGTAGGTTTAAATAGCGAGTTTAATAGTTCTCTAGTCGGGTTAGAAAAGTATATATTTATACTATACTAATAAACATGTCCTTGCTTATGGTGCAGTGATGGCTTGGTGGTTAAGGCTCTGGGTTGCTGATCAGAAGGTCAGGAGCTGCCACTGTTGGGCCCTTGAGCAAGGCCCTTAACCTTCTCTGACATGTTGGAATATGTGAAGAAAAGAATTTCACTCTGCTGTAATGTATATGTGATTAATAAAGACTCGTTAGCATTATATTATGGATGTTCATACTTGACATTGGACAATATGTTCTCAGAACCGTTTCCAGTAGTGAAGGCTTGCGTCAGTACATCCACATTTCCAATAACGTCAATACGTTTAGTACGAATACAGTTTTCAACAGGGCTTTGTTTAACTACGTGACCTTGGCGGCGAGAAGAAAGTCGGCGTGTCATTTCTGAAGACTTAAAAAGTGGAGGAAAAATCTGATAAAACTCTACACCCTGACATTTTGGCGCCGTACAGCCATAATATGACTGGCATGCCGTGAATGTTTTATCAGTGGGAAAACTCATAAACTTGACGCATAACTCTGAGGTATACAAAGTTAAATTGAGCAAATAATTGACATTTGACACATGCCTCTTGCACATATCGAAGCCTTGCAGTTAGTGGTCTCTACTAAATCTGACATTTTAATTGGTTTTGATTGAATCCTTCCATCGTGCAGCATGGTCTTCACAGCAATTTCATGTACTGTATGTTTAAGGAAAATAAATAAATAAATAAACGATTCTAACACTCACCCAGAAAACACTCGTATGGACAATCAAATCCTTTTCTTTTTTTAAAGACAGTATTCTTTCTACTGCTTTTTAAATATTGGAGAAACATTTTCCTGCAATATTTCTGAGCAAGTTTTGCTCCTACAGTCCGCAGTCGTGTTGATTCAGTTCATTGGGCCACCAAGAGTAGTTCTAAAAAATATAAAAAATACAAAGTATTGTATAAGCGCTTAAGCAACAGGGAAATAGAGAAAGATGGATTTTGACATGAGGCATTAAAAGGTAGTGTTGGAACACAGCCCACAAAAGCTTTTAGTCATGCACATAGCCTCACCTTTACTGAAAAGCAAATGTTATATCTCCTAATAGTCATCGAGTCCCTCCTAAACTGTGTATTAGAGAAAATAGCTTCCCCAGACGAAAGTTCACCTTTAATCCGTGCTTTAAATGGACTAGGAGTGCTGTCAGAATCTTAATTCATTCAAAATGAAAAAAGGCAGTAGTCAAGATTGTACTTGAGTGACAACACTCAAGCATTTTAAAAATGAAAAGTTAAATAATTCTAACGGACATCTTTGTAAAGTTACAGAGGTTGATTTTCCTACATCATTAGCCAAAAGCAATCATCCTAGCTCATGTGAATTTGCGAGCATACAAACTAGTGATGGATAGCTCGGATCATTTTACTGACTCGGATCTTTGAATCTCGTCCAGAAAAATGAACGAATCTTTTTTACGAGTCATTTCGTTCATTTCAGCAGAATGTAATTATAATGTTACATGTTAAATTCCCCAACACATCTATCCATCCATCCATCCATCCATCCATCCATCTATCTTCTATACCACGTATCCTCTTAAGGGAAAATAACCAACAACTCCCTCTGCTGTAGTCTGTCTAGAACTAAATGTAAACATCCACTCCCGATCTCATCCTCTGTGTCATCAGTGGCCATCTGGTTCACCACCAGCAAAGTGACTCTGGCATCTAATCATGTTTTGCCAGTTCTGGTTTGTGCTCAGCATGGATCTGTTCGGTTGTGTTGTGACTGGAGTGTGTGTGTGTGTGAAGGTCACACTAGGTGGAAAATTCCACCCATAAGTACTCAAGTACCTATATCGAACGGTCTCTCGAATATGTAGATGCAACAGGATATACAGTCATATTTCATATTAAATTCTCTCTACTGACTGGCATCAGGTGGCGTTGATTCATTTTCTATAACAGCCGCTCGGACAGCAGTTCCATCTATAAGGCAAATCGCAGGTTTATATCAATACTTTGTCATCTCTATAGTAACAACTTACGCAGGGACTTTTAAAAATGTCTTGTTGTTTAACAAAGAAACACGTATAATCATTCATGGAAGGAGTCTCCAGTGTCGGTGCTTTATAATAGTCATAGTACGTTTTCTTGTGCTTCATGCGTTTACGTTTTGTTTTGTTGTTGTTTGTCTTGTTTACTTGCTTCAGCATAAAATGGACTATTGGAATCGTAAATGGATATGAAATGTGTTGGCATTGCATGGTATAAGAGGAAATATATATAAGAAAATAATGAACTTTTCAGAAATAACAGTCACTCTGCTTCTCGTCAAGGGATCACGCCACTCCATTATTGATTATTTTCCTATTACAGCGTACCCCAATGTCCCCCCTTACATATTACAGTGACACAGCAGAGGGTTTGACTTTTAAACATTCAAATCACGTCGAATTCACACGCCAGATCTCTCCCGTAACCCCTGTGGGCTTTTGTTTTATTTTATTTTCCACTTTTCTTTCTTTTTTTTTTTTTTTAAAGTGAATCATGAATAGTACATTAACAAAGCCACCTGAGGTATCTTTCCTGTTTTTATTTAATTATTTATTTCTTTTATTGGTAACCCCACTGAGTACAAGCCGGAAATGAATACCACACATTATACTACACTCTCTCCAGGCTCTCGAATTTCCCCAGTATTCCCCGTTGAGCTAAAGCTGGAGATCGATAGAATGGATCCGTGCAAATAGGGCAGGGTTTCGATGAAGTATAAAGGGATACGAGAAGCGCATGATGGAAGCAGAGCGGCCGTTTAAAAGCATGATATCTGGAGCGATGTGAAATTTGAAATCGAAGCAGCGTATCCACTGGTCTAATAACGTTCTTGTTGGCTCAGTTGTAATTCGCCGGGTTAAATAGAAACGTCGGAAAGTTTTGCTAGACTCTTTTAAACGTAGAGTTCCTGCTCTGTGGATTCATTTCCCTTTCCCAGTTTCTCTACATTTCCTTTCCAGTTGTTTTTTTTTTTGTGTGTGTGTGTGTCACTTAAGTGCCAGGAGCACGAAGCACTCGACTAAAAAGAAAAAAAAAACAAAAAAGCCTGAAGTATCCACGAGCACTCATACAGAAACGTGATTTATGTCAAAAGCTAAATTTTGGAGAGTGGTGACGCTCAATTTATCAGCACACAAACCATCCACACACTTACTCTACCTTTATCGCTCTCTCTCTAATGCTTTCTCTCTGACGTAGCTGAACCACACAGCGGGTAAAAGCGGTCCTCCTTCGGCCATTTATCCTTTTCTTTTTTAGTTTTGAGTTGAATGTAGCTGTCTGTAGTCTTGTTACTCTAACGTCTTACTTATCGGTTTCGTTCCGGTTGAAATTCAATTCACGGGGTTATACGGGCCTTCCGTAAGGAGATGTTTATTTATCCTTCATGGAAGGAGTCTCCAGTGTCAGTGCCTTGTAACGGTAAGTTTTCTGACAAGGACAGAGGTTTATATATATATATATATATATATATGCTATGATATAACACAAGTGAAAACAGGAATGAATACTTAATGTTAAATGTAACTATAAGTGGATAAAAACTATTTGTTGTTCTTTAATAAATAAATAAAAAACTGTCATTTTTACAGATCATTGTGGTATAAGAGCAACAAAGCACCGTTACAAGAAAATAATCGAATTAATAACCAACATCACGTCACACTTTCTTGTCGTTGATTGCTTTTCTTAAATAACAGTGCATTGGTTCAACTTAAATATTGGCACCTTTTATTAATATGAGCAATGTTTTCAGATGAAACATATCATATGGAGATGCTGTATAATGTTTAAAAAAATTTTGTTTTGAAGTAGTAAATTTATTTTTCATTTTTAAATATTTGGTAAAAGTCATTTTACTGACTATCATCAGTCAGTCTGTTCTGTCTAGCACATTTGGAGACAATCGTAACAGGAAACTGGACATTTCTGGACACCGTGCTTTATATTCTTCTCGTTATCAGGAGACTGAGACTACTTTTGTGTCCCCCCGAGCTTTGCACGTAGGGTCATTATGTTACTGATTTGTCTACAGGCAAGTTTTAACCTCCTGGCAAAGGAGGACCGCTAGCCGAAAACCAGCACCAAAGTGTCACTTGGTCACCTCCATTTTGTTTTTACAGTCTTTTTTTTATACCCCAGGGAAACAAAATGTGGTGAAAAAGGAACAAACTATTTCCTGAACACTAGTAACAGGTTAAAAAACCCTCGTAGATGTCCGAATCATGAATTTAAGTTCCTGCGGGCTTAGCTTGTTTAATTATGAATGCAAAGGCAGAGAGTGTTTAATTTCAGGCAATAGTCTTTAGTCATACCTTTAGTGATCATCTGGATTTACTTTCAAATCAGTGATACTACAGTATACGAGTCTATGTAAGTGCATGATCTACCATCTTACTGTGTGTAGGTTAAGCACACGTGCATGCGAGAGCATACAGCCGGTGTCTGAGAGTGTTCACGCACAGCTTCCAGTATAAGTGCTGAAGCAGCATCTCTCGACCGTATTGCTCCTCTGCCGTTATCCGAGTTCATTTTACACCTCGTCATTTAGAAATAAATCTTCACAGAGTGCGCGCCGAGGACGTGTGAGAGATCGCAGCTGCTTCAGAACGACACGTTCCTCTCTCTTTCTCTCACTCAACCACACACACACACACACACACACACACACACACACACAGATACAAGAGTCTAACACAGAGTCTAACACGTGCTCGCTCATTCATGCAGATATGTAAAGACGATCCAGTCTTGTTATCGATTTTAACGTCAACACAACAGCAGGTGGAAAAATCCGTGTGTCTGACTCTGGTTCTCACTCTCACCCTGTCTGTCTGTCTCTCTCAATCTCACACTTTAAAAAAGAAAACGTGTGGGACATCTACATTAAAGCACGGCCCGATTATGCAATACTCTATATCTGTGGTCAACAACCCTGTTCCTGCAGATCTACCTTCCTGAGGACTTTAGCTCCGACCGTACTCGTGCCCACCTGACCACTGCCTTAAGTAGTTCTTGATCAACTAAAACAGGTGTGTTAGATTTTGGTTGGAGATGAAACCTGGAAGAAGGTAGATCTTAACGAAGAGGGTCGGTGACCACTGCTCTATATCATGTGTTGGTTTATGGATCTTACTGAGTTCGGGTTTTGTTGAACAGAATCCTGCAATGAGGTTTTTGTTTGTTTTCGCACAGCAGGAAGTCAGTGAGCGAGCGCAACATATGGCGCCGCAGAGTACGGCACAACTACGGCAATTAGTCACTAATTGGGTTTCTGAACCGCTAATTGAGGTGTTTGCAAACAAGGCTGCGACCGGTCCAAGACGACATGTGTGCGCGCTAAAATGGAAACACTTCATTTCATTGCTAAGTGTATTGGGAATTTTACGACTAACAGCACGTCTGCGTTAGCGAGCTTTCAACTGTTGGATTATTAAGGGAATCGAATTTAGCAATACTAGCACTGCTGTGCATATTATTACAGAGATTCGTTTCTGCTAAAGGGAACATTGCAGAAATTCCTTTCCCAAGTGGCTAAACCGAACGTGTCACACTGGGACAATGCAGCCTGTTTCCCCCCCTATAATCAAACTGTCACCGAACACACCCGTACCGACGCATTACACACTCATCTAAACTCATCGTGGTATGTAAAGGATACAATGCAATCGGGGAATGACTCTCTGAGTTATGCTATGTTTAAGTTATGCTAACACCACAGCTCACTGATGCTAATCTCTTTAATGGGCTTTGACTCCAGAGCAATGCAATCTCAACAACCTTGCCCTCCCTCTGCCGTGCCGTGATTTGTCTATCAGATTAGCATCTGAGAGCCTCGAATGAGAATCGCATCAGGGCTGAGAAAGAGGACGATGAGCGACGAAGGCGCCCTCGGTTCAACCAATCGCGCTAATCACCTGCAGGTTTAATATCTCCGTCTCTGCTTCTTTATGACGCTAACGTATGTTCACTCTTCTTTCTTCTCCAACCATCCATATCGTCTGGAATTTGGGCTTTCTTTTTACGCTGTGGCCTACGCTTTGTGTCTGTTCCTTCAGGAATTAGATGTAAAGCAGGTCTGAGTGTCAGTGCAGCTTGCTAGTACTGGAATATGAAGGTTTGCTTGGTAACACAATGGCTTGAGATGACTAGATCAGTACAGTGTAGTAGGATCAGGTGCAGAGCATTTAAATCGCCCATGAAGGGTTGGCTAGCTAAAAACTTTTTTTGATGTTCCCTACTATCAACACTAGCTTCCTCAAAAAGGATCGTACGATTGGCGTCCACGGTGTTCCTCGCACTTGCGCCCCGAGTTCCCTGGGATAGGCTCCAGGCTCCCCCGTGACCCTGTGTAGGATAAAACGTCTGGAAAATGGATGGATGGATGGATGTCTCTCATATTAGAGGGATAAAACACCTCGGGACATGGAAACATAATCACCTTTGGGTTGGTAACGATAACTCTGCTTCGTGTCGGCCCACATCTCAGCACGGCACGCACTTTTACCGTCACCACTTTGACTGTTCCATTCATCACGGGTCTTTCCGAGTGGCGGTGAAAATGAGCTGAAAACCTAGATATATGTGTTTTCTTGTTTTCGAACGGCAAAAAAATGGGAAAAATGCTAAACCTTTTCGTCTCCAACATCTGTCTAGCTTTCGGTGAGCAGGATTAAGGCAGTGCGTATTCATTTTAATGTCGTGTGCAGTGTCAGCAAGCCCACGTCCCCACACTTAAACAGCACTGCTGGGGCTCACATCCTGGCCTACTCTATATGATGAGCGATAACACGTCGTTGTTTTTTGTGTGTGTGTGTGTATAGCCGACAACACTCGAAGAAAAGCCATCTAATAACCCTAAGAGACTCACTGTTGTCCCATAAAAGCAGCGTATTGTGATATCTGCTGCCGTTGGCGCTGATTAGGTGGCAAGTAGTAATGAGCTCCCAAGGACATTTCCGACAGGTCACTCTCAGACTCTCTCTCTCGCGCTGTGTTCTCTCTGCTTTCCCGTATTCTTTTGAGTCCTATTGGAAGTATTCGCGTCGCCACCGTTTTACTCGCTGGAGCCCTTAAAGCACTCTACTGTTTCATAAACAAGGAGAAACGCGGTACTCCAGTACTCCAATTCTCCGAGATAAACACACATTCGTGTCCCAAAACTTGATTTATTTTCCGTTTGTTTGTTTGCCCCTGCTCGGTAATGCCATATTATTTTCCGACCGCACGCTCGACGTGATAGCCGTGCAATCCGTTTTTCATCGGAATGTTTTGAGATGTGGCGTCGTGGGGAAAAACAGAGAATGCTTTCAGTGTTTCAACCAACATTTTCTACAGAAATGAGCCCAACTGAAAGAGCAGACTTGCATGAACAATGTGGACGAACCTTGTTTTCTTTCTTAAAAAAAAAAAGAAAAAAGTTGACTGATATCAGGAGCAAGATGGTGTAACGTGACCCTCTTGATTGTTTTTCCTAAAACAGCACATCCTGAAGTGATTTCCGAGTTATTCCTCTTATACCACCACACTTCTACATCTCCACTGTCCTGAAGACTTTCCAGTGGCGGAAAACTTACTGAATGTAAGAAGATACCTGTTTAGCATTGTTGTAAGGAGTCTCCAGTGTCAGCGCTTTGTAACAACAGTCTGACGTATAGCTGTAACTTTAAGGGAAAATCTTCAGGACCGAGGAGTTTATGTTTTTCTTTTTTTCTCAGTAACATGACAAGCACACTTGTTTTCGTGGACTACTTTCCCCTAGATTATGGTCTTTAGAGTGGATCTGAAGTGTATGCAGTATACGGAGGCCTAGCTTGAGCTCCGTGAGTCGGTTCATGCAAATCTCGATTCATTTCGGATCCGTCCATTTTGGCCGTAAGGTGACTTCTCAGTGTTGCGTTTTTTTAATTTTTTTTTTCCCTTTGACCTTCCTTACTCTGACATATTTCATTACCTCATTAATCTGAGTGCTGCTTTCGACTTCTTTGTTCGCTAGCTGAAGGATCTCTCACGAGCTCTGTCTTTCGTTCTGCCTCAGTTTCGTCGAGTAACCAAATGACCGCATGCGTCCTTGTCAAGTTTGGCGATATTTGCCTCCGTGGATCAGTTTTTTATCCGTGTTTCACCTTCCCTGACTTCTTTTTTGTTAAATCTCCGTGTTTACGATGAGCGGCATTGCGTTCTCTGCGAGTACAGCGTGTGTTCAGAGCGGTGTGTTTTTTTTACGAAGTGTCATTTTGCGAACCTGGCGTGTAACGGAGGACCATTATTTGATGATTCTGATTATGAACAAGCGATTTCCCACAGAAGTTCTCTTTGTGGCTTCCTGTCTGTCTCTCTCACTCTGTTGCGATTGGTGTTCACTTTCGCAGACCTGCAGTAAAGACTCCATTAGGCAGAGGGACTCAAGCACAGCCAGTTGTGTGTGTGTGTGTGTGTGTGTGTGTGTGTGTGTGTTCAAAAATGCATTTTCTCTACTCTATTTATATATTTGAAACATGGGTCAGCTAATACTTATTTTAAGGTCACGTCAGGCAGGTGAGAAACACGTGAGACGTGAAATTGCACACAAACATTCAACAACACCCACACGCACACAAAACGATACATAAAGGTTTCTTATAGCATCTTTAAGGGTTCTTTCGATATAGAACCCTACAACGCCGAGTCTCCCCCTGTCAGAGACGAATCCCTCGCTGATTATTTTCCCGTAACAGCACATCATGTTCTTATTCCGTATTTTTCAAGCGTGCTCTTAGCATATCAAAAATTAATGGAAATGGAAAAGTTTAAAGAGCGTCTGTATATCTCAAAAACAACATTACCAGCCAAGGTTTTTTAGAAGTCACTCGTATATGCACACTTGTCCGTGACGTACAGGCAAACTATCGTGCAGAAATTAGCATCCTTCTCCTAAGATAAAAACCCAGACGCTGATTCATTCCGAATGAAAACAAGCATCAGTAGCGTACAGTTGGAAATGGCATTTAATAAAAGCGCTGTCTGCTTCAGTCGTCACAAACGCAGCCATCGCTGATGGAATCTCTGACCATGCTCTCCTCTGAAATACAGTTTCTGATAGCACTAAAACACACACACACACACACACACACACACAGATGAAACGGCTAACTCCACAAGCAGCTCAGAAACACATTTCGCAAGAATGGCTATCTCATATTCTGTCCCGTCTTCAATCACAAAAACACATCATCCTCGTTTCGTCCAAGGCGAGTCAGCCTTCGCCGTGTTTTTCTCTAACACCAGGGCTATCACTTAGCTTGACATTTCTTTTCTGAATGCTAATTCTTCCAGAGACTGACAGAAACACGAATCTATCGCAAATCTGTACGTATACTTTACATTTTTATTTATTTATTTTTTTATTTTTTATTTTTTTAAGTTAACAGGAAGACAAGAAATAATGGCAGAGTTTAAGACAGTTCTCACTGCAGAACCAAAGGTCCAAGGGGCGGGGCTGACCCGATCCAACTCAAGTACAACACAAAACAACACAGAACACAATTATCCAACCTGAAACACAGTGCACGTTCAGGTGGGGTAGATTACGGACGTAGATCAGGTCCGACTCCACCCGTATGGACTTTTTTGCTCTGCAGCGAGGAGCTCTTGGATTTGTTTACCTATTAGTCTGAGTGCAGAATCTGAATCAGAAGAAAACTCGATCCTCTCTCTATATATACTATTTTGCTTGTGTTTTTTTTTTTTTTGTACATCGCACACACTTAAACGAAGCAAAACGTACCCGTGAAGCCGTACGCAATCCTTCATCAAGCGAACAGGAGCATTTTGATGGGTCAAATCTCCAGAACGCAATATAATCAGTTTGTGCCTCACGGATCAGTCGGGTCGATTCAGAGTCAAATCATTTTCAAACTCTAGAGTTAACAGACGAGGACTGCGACCGCCGATGGGAAAACGCATCACGGTTCTATTCGAACAGACCAAACGTACGCATATATGCATACAAGGTTTCCTACAGTACATGCCGTGAAGCCCAGCATGGTATTACTCTCAGCCTTGAGGCACGTTCTGTCATTTCTAATGTTTGCTCTGGTCTTTTCATCTCTGCTTGACCATGACCTTGGATTTTGCACTTTGCGTCTCATTTCTGTACATATTTCATTCTCCTTCCATCTCACTAGCCTTGTATGAATCTATTATTACTTCGCTTCGTGCGATCGTCCCGGCGTCCATCTGTCGGCCTGCGAGAAACTCCAGCGACTCATCTTTCACCTCACTTCACCTCATTTCACGTCTCTCATCCGTGCATCGCGGCAGCCAAGAGGACGGCCAAACAAAAAAGCATCAGCTGTCTGACTTCAGCCGCACCCGTCTTTTTATCTTCTCGTCTAATCTGCTCCCTCTTTTCTTTTCTCATCACGAGTATATACTGTAATACAGTCCAGTTTTTGGCTTCTGATAAAGAGTCTTTATTGGTCACATATACGGTGAAATTGTTTTCTTCGCATACCCGAGCCTGTCAGGAAGCTGGGGTCAGAGCGCCGGGTCAGCCATGATACAGCAGAGAGGGTTAAGGGCCTTGCTCAAGTGGCAATAGTGGCAGCTTGGCAGCGCTAGGGCTTGAACCCCCGACCTTCCGATCAGTAACCCACTGCCTTAACCGCCACTGCCGCCGACTGCCCCCAACACCAGCACCTCAACGCTTTCATACTAGGGTGGAGTTGAAGACAGAGAGAGAAACAACGACAATGCGTTACTTTTTTTTTTTTTCCGAATCGTGATAGGTCACTCATCTCATGCAATTCCGTATCATTTTTCTACAATGTTTCTTTGCTGATGAATAGCAGGGTTGACTTTAAAAAAAAAATAAAAAAAATGCATAAAATTAAACGCATTATGGAGTTAACTGGCATCCATGCTGATGGCATGAAGATGTTAAGGACATTCGAATGATTCTGAGTGAAAACTACTGAATATTAAGACAGACCTGGATTGTTTTGTTGCATCATTAGGAGGCTTGGTTGGGTTTCTCGGTTGCTGCTGCGTCGTTAGGTGAATCGGTGACCCTTAAACACACCTAGAAGGGAACGAGTGTGTGCGAATGTGTGTATGAGGCGTCCGACGCAAGGTCTGTTCTGATCTCACACCAGGTGTTACAAGTTCACTCCGAAAGAGAAAGGGTTTACCGAAAGCTTTTAGTTTCCTACTTCATTTTTTTTTTTTTTCTTCCTTTAAGTGAATCAGCGTTTTCAGCAGGGAAGCTTTTCTCACATTCATTCTAATCTCTCCCTTTTTTAAGACTCAGGGACAAAAACCTCTTTGTCTTATAGCAATTGTAGTATTAAGTTAGACGTCGGTCCGTTATGAATTTATTACGCGCTCGCGCTCGAGCACAAAAGTACATTTTAACAAGAACAACTATGCACTTTTCCCATAATGGATGTTCACTGAAGTATTATGATTTGAGACCAACCTTGTTTTTTTTTGTAATTATATAACCCTATATTCATATGCTACTTTAGTTGATCTAACCAAAATGGGTACTTGTACAGTTTTGATCATGGGCATGAAGTCTACTTGCTGTATGATATATGAGGAATAAAGAGCAGTGATTACATCGCAGTAATGACCCTTGAATTTAAATGGAACCAGATGAGCTACTGCATTTCTCCCGTCTCGCCTCGTCTATCCGTCCCTCCTTGTTTCTCTTCGTCCGGTGTGGACGATTATTATCGTTCCCATGCTAGCCTTTTTGTCCCGCTTGCATCGATATAAACCTGTGATTTGTCTTGCAGCTAGAACTACTATCAGAACTGCTGTTGCAGGAAATTCATCACCACCGTCTGACCAGCACATGATGTGTCTTCTGCTGTCCAGATCCCCAGTCAGGTTTGGGTTTGCATTTGCACCCTTGGTCTTTAGCTGAAGGTGTTTCGTGTTAGCTCTGTCAGTATGAATCAGACTCCAGAACACACTTCATCCTCCGGGGTGCTAGACACTAGATCGCGAGATGAATATGTCCACTGCAATCACTTCATCCATGCCAAGAGAGATAACGCTACCTCCAGCAGGACGAAAGTCTGAGCCCATGCGTACGTCCATTTGAATTGCATCAGTAAGTAAAAGCTCAAGCGTTTCAAAAAAAATTCTAAATGTTTCATCAGCCAGCTTTGCCACACTGTTTTAGAAGTTGTTATGTATGAAAAGTCACGCTTGTACGTACGCTCCTCACTTACGGTGATACTGACTAGCGTAGCATGAACGTTGAACACTGTAGAATTCTTTCCAGAGAACTTGATCTGCCTCGGCAAAGGGGTTTGATATTCAGGAGAAGAACCTTGCATTGATTTACCGTGACGCTTCCCTCTGAGCGGACAATCGGATCCAAACCAAGCCAAATTGAGCCAAACTGAGTTTTTCAGCGATCATTTGCTAGCTAAACGTTTCTTCATTTTCAATATTTTCTGTCTGGAAGCTGAGGGAATTTTCATCCGTCTCAGTTTGGTCATAAACGATGTGAATCCAGGAAGCTATCCTACACACGGAAGCACTTACCCAATTTACCACAAGCATAAGCGAGCATCCTCTGGCACAAACGCAGCGAGTATTACGCGTATCGTCCAGCCAAACATCTGTCTACTGCCAGCTGTGCGTTCGTGTGTACAGGTGCCATATGATCTCATGTTTGCTGACCCAGTAGCTGTAAGATCAGACCAAACGGACACAGACATATTCACGTCTTGTAACCATAAAGGACCTTTGGGGTCCATGTGCCACTGATTACGTCTGCAATCGAATCACGTCAGACTGGATTTTAAAACAATAAATAAATCAAACTGATTGTGACATCCGTGGGAAAGCTTCGACCGCGTGATCGGAATACAAATGGTCCACGTCTAGAAATTTTTCCAAGCAGCACGCATGTCAACGGAAAGGTCAGAGCGTGTTCAGAAACATTTAAAAGAATAGAGACAAGTCGGCTGGTGCTTTATGGGATACGGCGCCCATCACAGCCCACTATAACGGCGCTGGACGTTGCCTTGAAACATAATCCTTTTAAAATCATAATATATTTTTGGAAGCATTTTTGTTCTTTAAATCCTGCTACCTGAGCTCGTTCATCAATATGAAACAGTCAAGAAGAAGAGTCATAACCCGAATTTCCTGAAGATAACAGAAAGAAGAAAAGTGCATGTTATTATTATTGATCATAAGATTATTATAATAAACCATTATAATGATGGTTAAATACATGTTTTCTTTAAAACAATAGTTTATATATTTATATAAGAGGTAAGTGGCACTGCAGTCACGGACTCACACATATCCTGATTTATTTGCTAAAGTGTTTGCTTTAAAATGTGTAGTGAGTCTGGAATATCTCACACACACACACACACACACACACATACACACATGCGCGCGCACACACACACTCCAAACTAGACCATAAAGCACTAGATGGCAGCCTCGTTGCTTTCTCTCGGTGTGTGTGGGGTTGCATTATACTTCACAGAATGACAAAGACAGAGTGCCAATCCCCTTCACTCGGAATCACAGGAAATGGCTTGGCACACAGGAAATTACACGCACACGAATCACGACCACCATCGAGACCCTTTCACTCTGTCCCAAACACTTCAATTCATCTCTAGTTGGAGTTTTTTTTTTTTTTTGCTAAAACATATAAACAGAAATAAATTCCAAGACATTTTCTTATGTACGTATGTTTCCCATGATGCACTGTAAGTCAGTTTCGGACCTATCAAAATGGCAGATCCTGTCATTAAAATAGCATAACGTCAGCTCGGTTCAGTCTGTCTGTGTTTCGCGTGCCGATACCAACCGATAAGAGCTAACGGGTTCTTTAAAAAGTTCATAAGTAAGTATTACAATAAAATGGAAAATGATCAAACGGAGTGACTCCGACCAGCCAAAGTTGATTATTTTCCAGTAAGATCACCTCCTGAAGTGTTTTATTCTTTGTTATTTGTTCAACGCTACGCTTAATATCGCTACAATTTCTTCTTTTCTAGTCCCAACAGTCCTACAGGAATCTGCATTCACCAAATCTACCGCTCTGTCCTGTTTTAAACCGCAAAGCCGAAAATAAATCCTGGTGGGCACGGTGCCTTCAGTCCATGGTTACTATCAGTGCATTTGAGATCGTACACTTTGCGGCCACGTGTAATCATTTTTCATTGCGGCACTTTCAGATAAGCCAGATATATCCCATCCTCCCTTTTGTTTGTTTAATGGCGGCCGGGCCATCAATAGATCGTCCATTCACTTTGTTATCTGCAACGTGTTTGACTCGGTCAAACAGAGACAGAAATATTCGCCGATTTTTTATTTATTCTTTAATCCATGCTGCGTTACCAGAACATTAACTGGGAACCCAAACATCTGTCCTTCATTCACTCATTCATTCATCACACTTCACACGACTGCTGCATGAATTGGATGTCCTTTGCTATATAGATATCTACTGAACGAAAAATGGTTCAGGTCCGCATGCCTACCCATAATAGTGGATATATGACCTCACTTACGACCTCCTTTTATCTCATCACCATGATTGACAATTTGGGCCTCACTCCAGCTAATATTGCAGTTCTGCAGGTTTACATCATCCTAAACTCACGCCGCTTGATCTACGACCTTTTAAACGAAGCCTGTGGATGCGCATATATGTAATAATGATAGATGTCAGAGCACGCCACTTAATAATGAAATACAGACCATGGTGAAGCCTATTAAAAGTACCTGTCAGTCATATTCATCCCTAAGGATACACACCACCCCACATATTAGGGCAGACAAAGTGATGGAAACATCAATCTAGTTGTGAGTAATAAACCACTGTGGTGCTTCTTCTTCTTTTTTTTCGTGGAATGCTTTTAAATTTTTAATAAAATGGCTCATCAGGTTGTATTCGTTATGCAATGTCTCATACTTTGGCTCATCGTCGCAGCCAAAGCTCTCTGCAGTCCAGCTTGGCTTCGGTTACAGCTAATTTCTAAATGGAAACCATATCGTGAATATCTTTGTGAGGGTAACATTGCACACGTACCGGTTTAGGCCGGGGCGAGGAGGTTCAAATTAAATCAGGGGACTCGTTTTATGGCATCAGACACTGTGGTTTTGGCAAACGTCCTATTTGGGCTCAGCAATGTTCAGTTCTTCAGTCTGGGAGCAGAGCGTGGACACCACTGAGGGAGGTCAACCAACTGCGTATGGATAGTACAATGGCTATAGCATGCACACTATACACAAAACACCTAAGCTCATCAAACTCAGTCTGGGTTCTGCTAATAGAGCATGCTTATAGAGGAACATGATGAAAGTCTGGGTGGTGGGAGTTACCAAAGTTCAATATTTATGGTGTTTTATTCTTTTATACCACGTCCATTTTACCATGGTTCTTTTCTGTTACGGCTAACATTACAGCAGCGTTTCATGTTACTGAGAATCCTCAAAGCGAAAATGTCCTCCATTGGTTCTCATGGTGCAACAATTAAAAGATACTTCACCTCTGACTGTGACAAAAGCAATGACACTCCTTCCAAAAATAAATCCATATACAAAGCTTTCTATCTGCTTCCAGCTAAATGGTCAGGCTAAAGCTTCACCGGCTGACGAATAACCTTGCGGCATTCATGCCTGGCAAGAGTGCCAGAACCCACGCAGTGTAAAATCCAGAGGTGGTAAGATGAAAGTACGAGTTGTTCAGGCAAAAATGGGCTAGCGAGGAAAGCAAACGAAGAGTGCTTAGACTTGCTGTATGAATACAAGCGCTTGAGAAATATGAGGATTTATACACACGTACACCGACTGAGATAACAATAGATCAAGACCCTCTTCTCAGAGTCTTCAGCGGTCAGACTCATCCCCGATTTTTCGGGGACTCATCCCCCCTTCTGCAAAGCCCTGATCCAGTAAAGCAACGTGAAATGCGCTCTACGCAAACAGTTGATGAACTGAAGGCGATTTAAAAGAAGCCTCCTACACACCTCAAGGGAACATCAATGACAATCTGGGTATCGATTTTTATACTCAACCCTCATTACAGACCAATTTAACCAGCCGCTAACACGCTAATGTCACCGGTGACAAGGCCGAACTCTAGGGCATTCAAACGCAATAACTCTAATGATAGTGGCAGGGCTACTCGCCACTTTAATGCGTAATGAGAGAATTAAATCTGTAAAGCTTTCTCTGATTGTTATTCCAGAAAATGTAGGACTCAGCGAAGACGTGCGAATATTTATTTGATCACTAAAATGCTGTTTCTTTACCGCACAAATCGAGAGTGGCGCTATGAAACATGTCACCTGGTCTTTTTTCAGCCTTCAACTGTTTCGTTTCTGTTCTCCCTGTAGCCTCGGATTCCTGTTCTTGCTCCATAGGGGTAGAAACCGATGAGGTTTTCTTCGATTGTAGCTCACTCTGCTATAACATCAACATTGACGAGTCTCAAATTGTCCGTGTATAAGCGTTAGTGCCTTGAGTAGCCACTGTAACATTATATCATCGTTCTTTATTATACTAAATCACTTCATACCCAGCAAGCACAGCACATGAGGTCTACTGAAGTAAATGGGATGTACATAATTCCTACTTGTGCATAAACGTATTCTGTAATTTTATTAAAAAAAAGTTCTTAATTTATGACAAAATATCCAGCTATAAGTGTGCTAACTTTATTTAGGCCTACTTTTGGTATGGAATCATTTCCCCCAGGAGGAATAGGATAACAGTGAAAGTTTCAACTGATTTGGTCAGTGTGACTGAAACCGGGAAATAATTAGCATAAGACTTCTTTAATGCCGTTATAAAACGAGACCAAAGTAGTAAGAGTTACTAGTGGTTAGAATTTTAACTCAAAAACTTTTATATAAAGTTTTTTTTTCTTTCTTTAATGAGACACTCAGTGAAAACTGAACTGTTTTTGTGTGTGTGTGTGTGTGTGTGAATTATGAATATTGTTGCTTTTATTTTGAATTTGGTCAACCGTATCTAATGCTTGTTTAGTGTTTCAGTTTTGGGATAAACAAGGCCAAGCGTTTATATCATGCCGAAGATTCTGATCAAGATGAAACGTGGCTTTGTTCCGAACGAGTTTGTTGATGTTATGAGGTATGAGCAGGCTGGTACTGAAACATCACTTATTTTCTATCTGGGATGTGAAAGGCATATTTGTCACAGATGCATGTAAAGTATAAAACACTTACGGGCATGGTGTTGAAGGAAAATAATCAAGAACATGAAGCGGAGTCTCTGTCACCATCCTGAATTTGATTATTTTTTCAACAGCAGCATGTTCGAAGGTGTTTTGCCACAGCCAGGTTCCAAAAATGAAGCATTTTTTTTCCATTTATAGTTACATTCAATGACAATTCAACACTGACTACGTTTACCTGGACAGCAGTAATCTCGCCTAATTATTGACCTTATTCTGAATAAGACAATATTCTGATTAAGGTGTTTACATGAGTCATTATGTCGTTACGTCCCCACGTGATGCGATATAACCACATTGTGAACATGTGAGTAGTTATGTTTATAATGTCAAGAGCAAAAGTTGTTCCACATGTTTATTCGTCCTTGTTTTTAAATTATTATAATTTTTTTTTTTAAGTTAGGCAATACAACAGCCAAGGCCTAATTTGATGCTTTATATTCTAGCTGAAGATAATAAGTGGACCATGAGAGAAATTATATCAATTATTTCAGTGCTGTGCTTGTTTCAGGCTCCAAAAAAAAAAAAAAAAAAGAGAAGCAATTCCCTTCGTCCCTTTCTATTTCATTTAGTCCAAATTGGGGATAATAAAGTACACTGTGTCAGATATTAAATAAAATCCCCAGATCCCATTTGCCCGTGATGGCTCCGTGCCTCTTGTTTCATTTCAATCTCGTGAACTTGGAAATGATTCTTTTCTTTCAGCCAAGGTTTATGTCCTTGGTTGTAGAATTTTGCAATGTAAAACTGATCTTATGTTTAGGTCCGGCTAAGCGTTTGGAGTAAATGGGATTAAATTGAATTGGACAGCATAAGCCTAGTGTGGGCAGATGGAAGCAAAATGGTTGTTCTCTGTAGATTTCCAAACAAACAGCTTTTTCCATTTCATGTTTGATAAAGTTGAACCTTGGCTTGGATTTTTTTTTTTTTTTTTTTTTATTTAATTTTATTTTTTTTTTTTTTTTTTTTTTTTTTTTTTTTTTTTTTTTTTTTTTTTTTTTTTTTTTTTTTTTTTTTTTTTTTTTTTATATAATTTTATAAATAAAAAAATTTTATAAATTTATTTTTATATTTTAAATTTTTTTTTTTTTTTTTTATTTTTTTTTTTTTTTTTTTTTTTTTTTTTTTTTTTTTTTTTTATATATTTTATATATTTTTTTATTTTTTTTATTTTTTTTTAAAATTTTTTTTTTTTTTTTTTTTTTTTTTTTTTT